>JAVTVY010020524.1:0-81302 GCA_036873755.1 Hanleya hanleyi
GGGCATTATAAGATTTGATAACAAAATGCGTAAACGAAGAGGAAAAAGTCCACGAAATAATTTGTGTTTATTTGTAAATTTTCTGCATATCGGACATTTATCAATGAAATTGAAACATTTTTCTAATATAAATTGATAAATTGGGTAAATTTAAAAAGAATGGACAAATGATAAAGTTAAACGGGAAGAGAATTCACTATATATGGCCAATTCCACATAACTAGGTAGGCCTACTTCACCTCCAAATTCTTAAGCTCCAATTACCGTGATAACTCTGACACAGTTGTGTAGTAGGTACCCTGCGCTGTTAAGAGCAAACAAGAAAACGTACTAAACAATTGACTTTATGCTCAGTGGCGCCCCCTACAGTCTGCAATAATTTCACTAAATAGGTGGCCAATTTCAATTTATTTTGAATTCGATATATATCAGAAGTAATACCCCAGATACCCCAGGGTCAAACGCTTGTTGTTATAATTTATCATACAAATGACCAGTCTTGTCATACTTATCAAAAGAATTTCGTAATTATTAATTTTGAATTGCATAATATGGCTTAAATATTGCTGTAGCGCCCGTGACGTTTTTGCCCAAATCAGTAGTGGAGTCGAAAACGACTGCAGCCTTCAAGAGAGGAATAGATAAGTTTTGGTCAAACCACGACACCTATTTTTACAAAGCTGGATGGTAGGCAGTTTCAATATGTAAATATGTTTTTTATTCGTCCATGACACCTGGATCGAGTCTTTTAAAGTTTTGTGGTGACAAGTGTAACGAGGAGGCACAAGTTCCACCGTGAACTTAGACCTCAATACGAGGTATCAAGGTATCAAGGTATAATTATTGATAAGCAATCGAAGAAATGTATTGCAAAATGTTGTGTCGACTCTTTTTTATTTTTAGTAGATAATCCCCAATGATATTATCCAGGAAAAAAATTCTCTGTTGTTTAATTAACCTGGTTCATTAGCGTCACGGGTTACAGTTTGTCTTGTTACGGATGCTACATCTGCGAGTGTAGCACCCGTGAGGATATTTCATGCAAAGCATTTCACCCAGAAAAGCACTACGTGACTTCAATTTTGCAACACTGGATTCATTGGAAGGGGGAGGTCACTATGATGCCAAAATCTGGAAATGGTTATAAAGTGCAATTTATTGTGTCAGTAGAGATAAGGGGAGATGATGACCACAAAATGGGGAAATCAATGAAAATGGCATTTTTTATGTGTCACTAGACAAAAATATAGGAGAAGACGATGTGTCACATACCAAATTCAAGTCACGATCAAAGGTCACTGTGACCTCAATACCTCTCAGTATTTACATTAAGGGGAGATTATATGCCATGCACCAAACTTGTGTTAAAGGTGAAGGTCTCTGTGATCCCAAAATCTGGAAATCATAAAAAATCAGACAGGATTATACTGCAAAGAAAGACATATCCTGGATCGAACAATATCTAGTTCTAAGACAGTTGGAATATCCCCCATTGAACGGTCGCAGTCACATTATCAAGATTATTTTCAAAACAGGCCCATCACAAATTGATTAACTTATCCTACAAGAGCAGTTCTATTACTTCACTCTGCATTCTAGTGTGTCTCAGGGTAGCCTATCAATTACTATCGTTCCTCGAGTGGATTTATTTATGTCAAATCGATGGTCAGTCATCTTTTGATAATGTACATGTAAAACTCTTCTACTGAATTATAGTTTATGATAATAGTTTAAACTCTGACTAGTAAATCAGAATAAGTTTAGGTATACACGATAGATATCCCCTTTTTGGTCATTTCTGTGACAATGTATATATACACAGTAGATATTCCCTTTTTGGTCATTTCTGTGACAATGTATATATACACAGTAGATATCCCCTTTTTGGTCATTCCTGTGACAATGTATATATACACAGTATATATCCCCTTTTTGTTCATTTCTGTGACAATGTATATATACACAGTATATATCCCCTTTTTGGTCATTTCTGTGACAATGTATATATATACTGTCAGAAGTGGATGAACTAGAAGTATGCAAGGATCACTTACACTATGTAGACGGCAATGGCACCACCAGCCTGCCTATAACGCTTCATGTGACGTATGATGTGAAATCTGCGCAATACAGAATACAATTTTTCCACTGTGCGCCGATCGGCTTGCAGTCGTTATTAGTCGTTATTAGTCGGCAATTGTCGGCAGCTGAATTATCTAAATTTAGACTGAGGAATCATGGGAATTATCTGGAGCACGCAGTCTGGCCGTTCGCTACGGTGACCCAGAAAACCGGTTGTGCTCACATCGGAGTCAACATTTTTTCGTTAGATCCAAACTTCTGCCCAACGAAGGTCTACCTGTACTTTCGACTCCTGTTGTCTTTTTAACACATTAGTTCGATATCTTAAATGGGCAATAAATCGTTTATTGAATTACAATCGAGTATGGACGTAGTTCATTTATTCTGGGGACCCAGGTCTACGGTACTTTATAAACTCTGGGAGATAACGCGGGAAGTTCTTATATTTGCTTTACCACTAACCTGATGGCCCCCTAACGGGTGGGCAGGATATTACCATATATGTCTTTGTTTTTTATTGTGCATCTAAAATCCCCAAATCCATAATCTATCATGTCCGTGCGAACTACAGACATTTGGTGATACGAATGGCTTTATGTTTACACAATATATCAACAACAAGTTTGAATCAGGTCGAATTCAAAGGAATGTTTTGACCCACTCGTCATAAGCCTCAATTTTCCGCGGTAAGCGTGGGAGGTCATTATAGGACGTCACCAACACTGGTGACCAATGAACATTCGATTTTCTTACAACCGAAGTTCAAAATACTACAGAAATATCGCGTGATACGCAGGCGTGCCTTATAAGGACTATCAGGAATTTTACTAGCGAGTCACAAAAGTAATTGATTGGCTACCAGATTTAGAAGCACAAGCCCCATTATACGGCTTGACCCAGAGAGAAAACGAAAGGGGAAAGCTATTGCGCTCGTGACGATGAGTTCATTCACTTCGGCTTCCTCAATTCTGTTCTCTTGTTCAATCAAATAAATGTATCAACTTAGGTTACATTTCGCTGAATAAATATTATTGATGATGGGAGGTTTGCATCAAGAGTGTGAGAAGAACGAATATCCTTAGAATGCCGCATCTGACAATTCAGCTGGGTGCTTATTTGCATATGAATAGACTTCCTGGATACATTAGAGGGATATATTAATTAATTATTATTGCTACCAGTGCTGGTAACTAACAGTAAACAATATTTTGTTCCTTGGAAGTACAAATAAATCGCCATGACAAGTTAACATAGGCGAGCCGTGAATTTGATGATTTTCATTGATAGGCAGGTGCAAGGTCACGGCCTCTCACAAAACTCCCATGATTCATTGCGCCATCTTCGTCGCTTCGACTCCGGACGCTGGAGTTGCATTCGCGGCTGTTGAGTCGTGGCCTGACATTCCAAAATTGTCTCCCCTGGAAGTTGGCCAGTTCCCGCTAGGGGGCAATGTTTTCAACTGGAAGCGCTAAAACGGGTAACATGCCGTCGATGACACTGAATACATCCTTGCATACTTCTAGTTTTCATCAACTTCTGATACTGTAGATATCCCCTTTTTGGTCATTTCTGTGACAATGTACACATACACAGTAGATATCCCCTTTTTGGTCATTTCTGTGACAATGTATATATACACAGTAGATATCCCCCTTTTGGTCATTTCTGTGACAGTGTATATATACACAGTAGATATCCCCTTTTTGGTCATTTCTGTGACAATGTATATATACACAGTAGATATCCCCTTTTTAGTCATTTCTGTGACAATGTATATATACACAGTAGTTGACCCAATTTTCTAATTACCCAAAGGAGAAATCTAACCTCTGTTCACAATTTACGGTTTTAAAATAGTTCTGTTCAAATTCTGGGCAGTTTACTGACCAAGAATGTGCGTGAATGTAGCGCCCGTTACAATGGAATTGACCATATATTTTTTAAGGGGAATACTTCAACGGTTTCTCTCCAGTATGAGTTGTCTGGTCAGATTTTTCTTTAATGTACACCTGTACTCACGCACTGGGCACTTGAACGGTTTCTCTCCAGTGTGGGTTCTATTATGTTCAGTCAGATTATCCGGTGTTGTACACCTGTACTCACACACTCGACTCTTGTAGGGTTTCTCTCCAGCATGAGTTCTCTTGTGTCTGGTCAGAATACCCAGGTCTTGTACAACTGTACTCACACACTGGGCACTTGTATGGTTCCACTTCAGTACGAGTCGCCATGTTACTATCAAGTTATCGATTGCGCAGCTGTTATCAAATACCAGGTTCTTGAAGCATGTCCTAGATGATGAGTGATGGTTGTGTGCAATCGAGGGGGATCTCCTCAGTATGGGCGGTCAGCAGTTCCTCTATTTGACAAATCAACGTGGTATATGTATTCTGAAATCATATAACATAATTTCAGCATTCTCATTTGCGATAAGTTTACCACACTATGAACGGAAGAACGACGTTTTCCGATGTTGCTAAATGCAGAAACTCTTTTGTGGACAATTGGATCCCCCCCGTGAAGTTCTGAATAATGGATCACGTCCCCCCCACCCCACCCCCGCCCCGCTGTGTAAGTTGACGTGTTGGGTGTACACATACATCAAGTTCAACTGTACCCCAAAGTTCACCCGACAGTCGAGTAAGAGGCGTCAGAGATAGCCCAATTGAGCTTCACGCAGTGGAACGATTTTAGATTCACTCGTGCCAACAAAACTAGAACCGGAACAACATATACACTACTGAAACTTGTACTCAAAGTTATATTTAATATTCATTTTGATTCAAAGATTTCGCAATATCAGTCAGAATCGAGCCTAGCAAGTGCGTCCACTCTTTTGTACAATGTCGAATTTCTTTGAAATTGTTACGTGTTGACCACGGTCGCCATTTTGAATTACTGGATCACTCTCGTCATCCCAGTGCGTCACGATAATGATGTCAATATGCCCCAAATTGTATTCCTGGTTGTATCGAAACGTCTTATAGATTCCTGTAATCACGAGCAGTGTGTTCGATTTATGTTAATGAATTGCAAAAGTTTCTAGACTCTCAATCCCTTATTTTTCATGGTGTTACAGGGAGTCTCAAACCTATCTCGACGAAGTTAAATTTGGTAATTGTACGGAGTTTCACTTGAAATAGCGAATTTCGGGACTGCTCGGAACGCTGTTAATCCTTGGCAGTAGGGACTGGCCGTATTTGCGCGACATCCGGCTATCTCAGAACCGAACTGGGATTGCCCGAAGCTAGAATTCCGGAGCGGTCCGAAGCGGAAAGCTCGTGCACTTTATCCACTCGAGGGTTGGGTTTTGTTGAGACAAGACACGTTATGTTTCGGGTGGTTGGCGGGACGATTTCATCGGGGGGGTATTTTAAGTGAACATTGATTTGAGTGTTGCCAGGAAGGGCACACTACTTCAGAAGCCGAGAGCTCATCGTACACGATTATATATAAATCATGGCCCAATACGGCCATTTCTTTCCGTAGGATTTTCTTCGATTTTGTCTCGAATTTTCCTTTTTATTCGTCATTGCAAAAGAAAAAAAGTGCTACAAGTTCGATGGGAATCCAGTTGATGTCTTGAAACTACAAATAAAACCGAGGTTAATTGGTTTCTTCGGAAATGAAACAAGAAAAATAGAAAATTGATAGAAAACGGCGAAGGCCCTGATGGGTCACAGTACGAAACTGAGAACAGACCGGGAACAATTCTTCAACGTCCTCGCGAGCGAGTGTATCTATCGATACAGATTGGTCTGGAGATGTGAATGACAGCTCGCGGCCTATCGGCTTTTCATCCTGCCAACGAAATAGTTCCTGTGTACCAAATTTCAGAAAGATCCATGAAATATTTCCTGAGAATTCACGGTAACAATGTTTCAAGGGGAAATTCAAGATGGCCGCCTTGTGGCCATATTGAATTTTGGATTCGGAACGAAAAAGGTATCTTGCACAACTAGACCATAAGGGGAACCTGTGTACCAAATTTAACAAAGATCCATGCAGTAGTTCCTGAGAAATCGCAATAAAGTTTCATGGGGAAATCCAAGATGGCCGTCTGATGGACATATTGGAATTTGGAATCGGACCAGAAAAGGTATCATGCACAATTGAACCGGTGTATCAAATTTGAGAAAGATCCAGGCTGTACTTCCTGAGAAATCATGATAAAAAAATTTCATGGGCAAGTATAAGATGGCCGCCTGATGACCACATTGGATTTTTGATTCGGACCGCATAAGGCATCTTGCATATCGAGACCCTAAGGGGAACATGTGTACCAAATTTGAGAAAGATCCATGCAGTACTTCCTGAGAAATCACGATAACAAATTTGCAGGGAAAATCAAAGATGGCCGCCTGTTGGCCATATTGAATTTTCGAACCGGACCAGAAAAAGTATCTCGCACAACTAGACGACAAGGTGAACCTGTGTACCAAATTTAACAAAGATCCAAGCAGTAGTTCCTGAGAAATCGCAATAACAAAGTTTCATGGGGAAATCCAAGATGGCCGTCCGATGGATATATTGGATTTTGGAATCGGACCAGAAAAGGTGTCTTGCACAATTGAACCTGTGTATCAAATTTTGAGAAAGATCCAGGCTGTACTTCCTGAGAAATCATGATAAAAAAATTTCATGGGAAAGTCTAAGATGGCCGCCCGGTGACCATATTGGATTTCTGATTCGGACCGAAAAAGGCATCTTGCATATCGAGACCCTAAGGGGAACCTGTGTACCAAAATTGAGAAAGATCCATGCAGTAGTTCCTGAGAAATGACGATAAAGTTTTATGGGGAAATCTAAGATGGCCGCCTGGTGGCCATACTGGATTTTCAAATCGTACCCGGAAAGGTATCTTGCACAACTAGACCCCAAGGGAACCTGTGTACCAAATTTGAGAAAGATCCATGCAGTGGTTCCTGAGAAATCGCGATTACAATGTTTCATGGGAAAATCCAAGATGGCTGTCTGGTGGCCATATTGGATTTTCGAATCGGACCAAAAAAGGTTTGTTGCACAACTAGACCCCAAGGAGAACCTGTGTACCAAATTTGAGGAAGATCCATGCAGTAGTTCCTGAGAAATCGCGATAAGGTTTCATGGGGAAATCCAAGATGGCTGCCTGGTGGCCATATTGGATTTTCGAATCGGACCAAAAAAGGTTTCTTGCACAACTAGACCCCAAGGGGAACTTGTGTACCAAATTTGAGAAAGATCCATGCAGTAGTTCCCGAGAAATCGCGATAACAAGGTTTCATGAGGAAATCCAAGATGGTTGCCTGGCGGCCATATTGGATTTTCGAATCGGACCAAAAAAGGTATCTTGCACAACTAGGCCATAAGGGGAACCTGTGTACCAAATTTAACAAAGATCCATGAAGTAGGAAATCCAAGATGGCCATCTGATGGACATATTGGATTTTGGAATCGGACCAGAAAAGGTATCTTGCACAATTGAACCGGTGTATCAAATTTGAGAAAGATCCAGGCTGTACTTCCTGAGAAATCATGATAAAAAAATTTCATGGGGAAGTATAAGATGGCCGCCTGATTACCATATTGGATTTTTGATTCGGACCGCAGAAGGCATCTTGCATGTCGACACCCTAAGGGGAACCTGTGTTCCAAATTTGAGAAAGATCCATGCAGTACTTCCTGAGATATCACGATAACGAATTTGCATGGGAAACTCAAAGATGGCCGCCTGTTGGCCATATTGAATTTTCCAATCGGATCAGAAAAAGTATCTTGCACAACTAGACCCCAAGGGGAACCTGTGTACCACATTTGAGAAAGATCCATGCGGTAGTTCCCGAGAAATCGCGATAACAAGGTTTCATGGGGAAATCCAAGATGGCTGCCTGGTGGCCATATTGGATTTTCGAATCGGACCAAAAAAGGATTCTTGCACAACTAGACCCCAAGGGGAACCTGTGCACCAAATTTGAGAAAGATCCATGTAGTAGTTCCTGAGAAATCGCGATAACGAGAATTGATTACGGACGGACGAAAAGCGATTTGAACAGCCCACCATCTGGTGATGGTGGGCTAAAAAAGTGGTTGGGGTATGTTCATGTATATTGGATGAGGTTATGACTCGAATGGCACGCTTTTGGACGCACAGTTGAGCAAATGAAGTTTTCAGGGATTTGAGGACCTAAATATTCATCGAAGTTTGTTGTGGTATTTGGAATTTGTGAATCTAGGTTCGATGCCACCGAACTAAATATTCATTGAATTTGTTGGCAATTGTTTCGTTATCGGTAGTTTCACCGAGAATCACAAGTGTGAAAAGTGGTAACAGGAATACCACTCTTCTTGACTAGTTTAAGATGAAGTGTTTTATGCAAAAGCATGAAATGAATGATCATTATGGATACCTAAAGAAACATGATTATCTGTTAGGGCATAAAATGACTGACAAGAAACTCAGTACAGTGCAGATATATCCTGTTGTCTATAATAGAATGAGTGGTGAATATCTCACATTGTGTAAACGAATAAAAATTAGGTCAATATAGTAGTACATATAGACCAATCTGTCTATCTATATTAGAGTGAATAGTTCGCAGTTCAAACTGTCTGCCTTTGTATAGATTTATTTAACACGGGCTTCAATTCTGAACAAAGAAATACAACCATAGGTTTGTAATAGAATATATAATTTGTAGCTAACATTGACTGTCAGTGTATATAGTAGATACACATTTGTCAGTGATGTACAAGTAAATCATTCTACTGATCTATGAACAGTTCATATTCAATTTCGAACTTTTTAATCCCAAGCTACATAACTGTGATCTATGGGACATAACTATGTTATTAGTTTTTAACTATGCCAATACAGTACAGGAATTCACCCTTCTTGATTGACCGCACTGCGGTGGTTTAATGGTTAGAGCGTCGGCCTCGTAAGCGGTAGGTACTGGGTTCGATCCCAGGCCGGATCATACCTAAGACTTGAAAAATGGAACTTGTTGCTCCCTCGCTTACTCTCAGCATTAAGAGGATAGAACAAGGACTGGTTCGCTCGGTGTCAGTATAATGTGACTGAGTGGGGTGTCATGTCTGCCTATGGCATGGTATTTCAATGGGACAGCACTATAAAATGGCAGCATTAGAACTGCTCTGTTACGAGTAGGTACCTCTGCCCCTCCCCCTCCTCTCCCTTCCCTTCTCCGTCGTGATATAGCTGGAAAAATGTTGAAAGCGACGTTAAACCCTATTCACTCACTCACTCCTTCTTGGTTGTTGTATGGTAAAATCCTTGTCGGTCAAATCATGGGATAAAGATAAAGTCTGTTTACCAAAATTAGAGTGAAAATCCATTAGGGCATAGAATGATTTACGAATAACTCCGCATAGTACTCATAAAATATTCTATAATAGAATGGATAGGGAACAGATGACATTGTCTGTTAATGCTTATGAAGAATACAAAAATGGGTCGGTTCAATCGAATAGATCACTCTGCTTAAATCTATTATAACAGTGTTTGCAAATGTACAGAATGACTGTCTACTAACTTCAATGTTGTACAGATATAACAATATGTTTGTATGTAATAAAGTATTGCAGGTGAATTGAAGGAATCTCTGCGAATCATACAATAGCATACGAATTATGTGATTTCGAAAACGATGTTTTATGGACCAGAGAAATCCACCATTCACCAAGGCTGAAATATCGTAGTCATAAACCATTCGTACCAGGTATTTATCTAATTGGAATAACAAAATTGTTTTATTACACGAAGCGAACTGTAATAACACGCTATATTATATGAAACAATCACAATGAGTTTGGATTGGAGACTGAAATATTACATATTTACAGAAGATGATTATTCCATTGATGAAGATTTCGTTAGTGATACATGTATCTGATCATGACCATACATGTACTGTTGTCGGTTATTCTAAGTCACTTCAGTCACGTGACAGGTGTCGACTGTGACGTCATTTGAAAGTTATATTCACCCGTCGATGAATATTACAGTACTGCAGGTGAATAGGACTTCCTTAGAGATATCACGTGACGGTCGATGAACCAATCAAATGAAGGAACCACTGTTTGTCGTAGAACAGAGCTATTACTTATCCTAACTTAAACACAGCGAAATACTAAAGTACTAAATACCACGAATTACAATGTTTAAAAACTACTAATGGCTTATAAGACATTTCATTGTATCAACAGGAGTAATTCTGAATAATATTAAGGATACTGAGTTCTCCTGCAGTCATTTTGACACACCCCTAGCAGGAACTTGTCTTTATAATATACAGCTACAGCTATGAGTGTGGCTCATAGCTGTATATATATTTCTCGAAAGCACATTTCTTATGGATTCCAAATATATACATTCTTTCCCTGTAAACCTGTAGATTGTGAAGATATTCGGATTTGAAGTAGGCTACAGATCGCAAGTCAGTCCATCCGAATCCTTTCGTCGGCAAAATTCTGATTAAAATTTGATTTATAATTATTTTTTTATTATTTATTGATGACTCAGCGAGTACACACTGTCATGCCCATCGGGAACCCTTGGCTGTATGTTTCACTGTATATATAACACAGTGGTGGGATATGCCATCCGTAATTGTTTTTATGAAATAGGAAATGCTAATTTTCCTTCATTTGTTAGTGCATTTATCTACACCGCTATGCCAGCCTTAATACACACAATTCAGTATATTGTTATAGATATATGTAAACTGTGGCCTTTAACGTGTATCCTATTTCACATTCAAACATTTCATCACAGACCACAGCAGGTTTCAAATTCAGGTCAAACTAGAGGTTCCGCTTTGACCCTTGAGTCGCCGCTCCGGCATGAAGCCTATGCTAGTTGTTTTTTTAAGCAAAAACATACGTCTCCCCCAACCTCCCACCTTGCCTTGAGTGGGCACATAATTTAAGGGAAAGTGCTATAAAATGAATGTAGCAATAAGTATCCTAAACAAAGCTGCGCATCTAAAAATATTAATTATAAAGAGGCGATTTTCATTGTTGCAGTAACCCAGTGGGGATTCGGGATTTATATAGCAATGAGTGGATTGTCGACATCTACAGCGTCCAACCAATGTGAAATACATGTAATTGTGAAGCATCAACTATTTCGAAACTGATCACATTATAGGAAAGATGAAAAACATACAAGAGCCACACCTATAGTATACATGCTGTACCGTATAGAAGTTTCATGCATCTGCCTTCATTAGTTTTCAAGATATGGAGTGAACAAAAACTGGACAGACAGATAAGCACATTTTGCATGGACCCACGCAAGCACTAGCTCACACCAAAACCTAATTAGATCATAAGGCCATTTCAATGAAGCTTCCATCCAAGTTTGGCGAAATTCCGTGGGGTAGTTATCCAGATATCTTGCAGACAAGGCTTGTATATACATGTACAAGTAGATGGACGGATGGATGGACATGAACGAAAGCTCGCACACGCACACCAATACCTAATCAGACGAGGGGCTATCCCAATGAAGCTTCCATCCAAGTTTGGTGAAATTGCGTCGAGTAGTTCTCCAGATATCTTGCAGAAAAGGTCTGTATAAACATGAACAATTAGATCGACGGACGATGGACATGGATAAATGCACACAAAAACACACCCAAACCTAATCAAATGAGGGGGGCTATCCCAATGAACTTTCCATCTAAGTTTGGTGAAATTCTGTCAAGTAGTTCTTCAGATATCTTGCAGAAAGGGCCTGTATATACGTATACATGTACAAGTACATGGACAGACGGATGGACACCGAACATGGACGAATGCGCACACAAACCAAAACCTAATCAGATGAGAGGGCTATCCCAATGAAGCTTCCATCCAAGTTTGGTAACTTCCGTCAAGTAGTTCTCCAGATATCTTGCAGACAAGGCCTGTATATACATGCACCAGTAGATGAACGGAAGGACGGATACTGGACACGGATGAATGCATGCACACAACTGATCAAATGAGGGGGCTATCCCAATGAAGCTTCCTTCCAAGTTTGGTGCAATTCCATTCAGTAGTTCTCAAGATATCTTGCAGACAAGGCCTGTATATACATTTTTTAAAAGTGGAAGGCACGGGCACAGGGATTTATAAATCTCTTATCTTAGAATTGTTCCTAGAGACAAGTTTCGTATAGAGTTCAAATGGGGCCGCTATATATTAGCTTATGCCATGTAGAATTTCACGTGATAATGATCACGTTATCGGATGAAGTTTACTCCTTACCAATAAATCGCGTAAGCTCCGATTTTTTGAGTTTTGTTTGGAGTGTTTCATATTCCTCCTTCAGTATACGGGCCGCTTCAACATTCCTACGGCTATATTGGAGAACGAAGGGAATAAACTCTTTGTTAGCAACTTTACCTGGGTCTATGTTCATACCAAAGGGTTGCCGTGTTTGAAGTGTTTTGATCCAAAAGGACTCACGAAGTGCGCGGTGATTGTCAGTTTCTTCCTGTGTTGGAAACGTAGGAATTCTTTCTATTGGCATAATTTGAAAATGGTGCTGAAACGAATGTTCCGGTAGATTAAAATGCTCATTGACCGGGCCTTCATTATCTAGACTGATGTCTGATTTATGTCTGTTGGCCCGATATCGAAGTTTATTCTTAGTTTCGCCTACATACTGTTTCAGGCATTTTCGGCACGTAATTAAATAAATTATATTCTCTGTGTCACAGTTTAGTTGATCCTTAAGCTTGTATTCATTTTTGGTCTGTTCGCTTTTGAAAGTTGATTGTGTAGCACTTACTTCGTCCAGTTGACACTGGGGTTTTAGACATTTGGAGGTCTTACCATTGCCATGATTAGGGCGTTTATGTTTTATCCTTACCGGTTCTGACTCGCGAACGTCATTTATTTGGCAGTTTGTGATTTGGCGAAGTGTTTCAGATTTTATATGCCGTAAAAACCGGGCGGAATAGCCTCCAGGTTTCAAGGCCCGAAATAGGATCGCACATGAGTGGTGAAAATACTGTATATCGCTTGAATTTCTATGGAATCGAATGATTTGAGATTTGATTATGCCCTTAAATATATGGGTCGGGTGAAAAGATTTGGCATGTAGTAGTTCGTGGGTATCAGTTGGCTTAAAAAAGACCTTGTAATCTAAATATCCAGTGTTCTGAAACCCAGGTCCCTTAAAAACTGTTAGGTCCAAAAAATCCACAGAAGAGTCATGAATAACTACTTCGAGTTTGATATTTTTGGTCATGGTTATTTAGAGTTTCGAAAAATACTCCGAAATCTTCCTTGGAATGGTTATAAAGTACAAAAATGTCATCTAAATATCTGAGGTATAAGAGAGGCTGTTTATCTAAATTTCTTAAAGCCTGCTCTTCCCAATGAGCTCATAGATAGTGGCAAAATTTGGACTGAACTTTTTACCCATTGCACAACCACTAATTTGTTGATAGAACTCCCCATTGAATTCGAAGTCATTACCTTTTAGACTAATTTCTAATAATTCCAAAAGTTCTTCGTCTGGGCGATTGGGATTGGGAAATCTTTGGAAAGCATCTTTAACAGCTTGAATACCTTTATCAATGTCAATATTAGTGTACATGGATTCAATATCCATAGTGACAAGTAAGGTGTTGGGAGGAGCTTGGATGCTGGACAGTTTTGACAGGAAATCTTCAGTGTTTTTCAAATAACTACTATATCGGTTAGCGATAGGCTTCAAGTAGTAGTCAATGTATTCCGAAATGTGGCAAGAATTTGAACCACAGTCTGACACAATAGGGCGCCCAGGGGGTGTAAGGTTATCTGCCCACTTATCTATAGGTTTATGAATCTTTGATAAGATATAGAACTGTCTCGATCTTGCGTCTCTTTTGGGTGCTAAGTATTCACACTGTTTGTTCGAAATGATTTGCCTCCTATTTAGATCTGCCACAATGTTGAGCAGCCTTGGATGATCTTGGGGCCATATTTCTCCATCCAGTTTTTTGTAATGTTTAGGGTTGCCAAGTAACCTTTGGGCTTCTTTGACATAGTTTTCCCTTGACATTATAACTGTAGCTGAGCCCTTATCTGCAGGTTTTAACACGATTGTGTGGTTTTTACGTAGTTTTGTTAAAGATTGGCGTTCATTGAAGGATAAGTTTGGAATGTTTCCGAAAGGCCCCGACTGAGCAGAGAGATGTCAGATTGTGTTAGTTGAACGTCACCAGTCAGATTTAATATACTAGTACCTAGACCAAGAGTAGGGTGACACGTGCCCTGTCCCAAATTTAAACCTGTAGTATTGAGCCAGTGTGAGTACAGGCAATTCGCCGTATCTTCAGTCCAGTGGATGTTGTCCCTACCAACCTTGAATTTGCCAGGATCGATTCCGTGGGGTAGTTCTCCAGATATCTTGCAGACAAGGCTTGTATATACATGTACAAGTAGATGGACGGATGGATGGACATGAACGAACGCTCGCACACGCACACCAAAACCTAATCAGACGAGGGGCTATCCCAATGAAGCTTCCATCCAAGTTTGGTGAAATTGCGTCGAGTAGTTCTCCAGATATCTTGCAGAAAAAGTCTGTATAAACATGAACAATTAGATCGACGGACGATGGACATGGATAAATGCACACACACACACCCAAACCTAATCAAATGAGGGAGGCTATCCCAATGAACTTTCCATCTAAGTTTGGTGAAATTCTGTCAAGTAGTTCTTCAGATATCTTGCAGAAAGGGCCTGTATATACGTATACATGTACAAGTACATGGACAGACGGATGGACACCGAACATGGACGAATGCGCACACAAACCAAAACCTAATCAGATGAGAGGGCTATCCCAATGAAGCTTCCATCCAATTTTCGTAACTTCCGTCAAGTAGTTCTCCAGATATCTTGCAGACAAGGCCTGTATATACATGTACCAGTAGATGAACGGAAGGACGGATACTGGACACGGATGAATGCATGCACACAACTGATCAAATGAGGGGGCTATCCCAATGAAGCTTCCTTCCAAATTTGGTGAAATTCCATTCAGTAGTTCTCAAGATATCTTGCAGACAAGGCCTGTATATACATGTACAAGTTGATGGACGGACGGACGGACATCGGACACGGATGAACGCATGCACACACACCTAAACCTAATCAAATTATAGGGCTGTCCCAATGAACCTTCCATCCAAGTTTGATGAAATTCCGTCCAGTAGTTCTCAAGATATCTTGCAGACTATGAGGCGCCGTTTGTGACAATATTGTCAACGACAAATATATAGAGTTAAAACCAAAATATAAAGTCGCCGTTTGTGAAAATATTGTCAAACACAAATATATAGTTAAAACCTTTGTAAATATATATAAAACGAAATAAATAGGGCATATATATAAAGTTTTTATTTTTTTATTTTTATAAATATTTTTTTAACATAAATAACGATAGGAAGTTAAGACGTTAAATTTAACGTAAATATAAAGTACACGAACAAACTTAAATAAAGTGTACATGTAAACCGGATATGCCCAAAGGAAGCTGCGCAATCGATGTGCGCGCGAGTGATACTGGTTAATCAAAACTGCAACTGGGTTCTGAAGCGAAACTATGACAGCGGTGAAAGCCACTCGCATGTCACAGATGTGGCGAATCAAAAAATAAGATACCGTACCTGAACATATTTCAGCTCACTGGCATTATAATTTAGTAAAGGCCTATTCCAATTTTCAACAATTACTGTTGTCATTTACAATCGTACTTCAGAGTTATCACATCAATTAGATATAAGTACATCTACTTATAAATCAACATAACATATCCTAGCCTGCAGCCAATATCATAGCCTGTCCCTTTGATGTTCAATCCACGATTCCGCTGGCCAAGTCGCTGGTTGCTATTTGCCGCATAAAAACATCAACAGAAGTTGAAATAAAACATGCGCAATAACGATGTATTAATTATGCGCAGCACAAATATTAGGCAATTTGAAATCATACTGAATATGAGCATATTTCATTGATCAGAATATGACCATTCATAGCTTAGTTATAGGATTTGTAATTATATTGTCGTTTTTGTATATTTTATCGTTTTTCGATAATTTCCGCATTTCCAAACAAGACGAAAATTTGTACTTGGTATAAGTACAGCGAATGTGGAAACTAATAAAGTTTATCATAAATACAATTACATGATAAACCAATTTATTCTATTGCCTGAACCGAGGGGAGGTGTTTCATCGTCGGGTTATGTCCCTTAGTTAAAATCCTCCAACATCCGGGTATTCCTTTTCGGATATTCTGACCATCAGAGCAGATGGCTTTCTGGAAGGAAATTGTTATCAGAAAATTTCCCACCCGCCTCTCCCTTGAAATTCCCGGACCCTCTTGATAGGTTTTGTGCTTGATTTAGAGTACTGACTGAGTAATGTTAGATAGCTTTCATTCCAGCGAATGGGCTCAAGAACTGTTATCTTGACAGCTTTCATCTAAGATGTTCACTAGACTGAAGTATGCTATCATTTTATGTTAAGTTCAAATGATCACAGTTCGGGCCTAATTCAAGGAGTACTTCATGGTGCCTCGAGGGGCTGGGATATATATTTCTTTATTACAGTATGAATTAGGGAGGTTACATCTAAACAGATATTGCTTGCTGTCTGGTTTGTTTGTTTTATATTTCAGAAATACTGCTGATGGTTCTAAGATGACTGGTACTGCTATCTAATATCTGGATTTCTTAATGCTATCTGCTATGAGGATTCGGTCACATGGAGCGTTAATATGCTTAATATGGCATTTCGCAACTACTCCATTTGTGAGGACGATCTGTAAGGTATAGCACTGAAGTTCTGAGTTGAAATCCGAAGAATAACAAATTTCTGTGAGTAAGTCGGTCATGATCCCAAGCAGTGCAACAAAGACATTCTGTATATAAATCAGTCAGGGTTCAATTCCTGGCAATAAGGAACTTTTGTGACTGTAAATCGTTCAGGTTGTAAACAGTGCAGCAACAAACTGCTGTGTATAAATTTTCATCTGTCTATATAGGTTTAAATCTGTGAAATAACAAATAACTTGTGCATACATCGTTTCACAAACACCAGACTTCGAAAACGAACCAGTGCAACAACAGTCTGTGTGTCGTTGGCAATTTTGTATGTATGAATAGACTTCAGGGAATAATCCGGGCAACAGTGAACTTCTTGGTAATTGAGTTCAGTAAGAGACATTTGTGTAAAAATGATTGCAGTGTGAACCAATTTGAACTGAACATAAATTGATTGTGTGTTATATCTATTAGTGCAAGAACACACATTCCTGATCACATATGGACAATATTTTTGTATCACGACAAACATTTTGAATGAGAAGATTTCTGCACTTTAAATCTTTCTGGATCAGTGCTAAGCTATGCCATCAAATGTGTGCTGAATCGGATCAGAAAGTGTGAAGGCATTATTTGTTTAAAATTGGTTTCTCTGAAGTTCTATTGTTTATTTATTCATATGATGTATGGATTATGTAAGCCATGTGTGGTATTTTAGCATCCTTAATACCGTAAAAGGGTGTATATTAGGATACGAGTGAGAAGTTGAATGTTTGGAAGGTAGTCAGCCCTAACAGATTGTCACTTTCCTGAATGAGGATCGAGCCATGTGAAGCATTTGAATATTTGGAAGTGGCCACACTGGAGTTGCCAGTAAGAAATGAGTGAGGAGAGATCATTCCTAAGCAGTTTGGCCCAGCCGGCCATTTTGACAAACTGATGAACAGGGAGCAATATAGCTGATGACCTTACAGGTAATCAACTGATACCAAATTCAACTACTTGGCGCAGTTTTGGTGTAAAGAAAGCTTTGCCAGGAATGACAATGTTTAGGACTGGTTACATCTCAAGTAATTGCTTGTATTTTGGAGGTTTGTTTGCACATTTATTCAGAAATGTTTCAGGTATCTTACAATTTTGTCACGGCATATATATTTTAGGTTCAGTAGCGGGATCCTTGCGGGCAAACTAAGTGAAGCTGCTCCACAGGGGGCAGATAGCGGGAAACATTGCCTATATGGGTGATACATAGGGATGTGGGCTTGCCTGGTGTGGTATTTCACAGGGAGCATTATCAGGATTATGGGTCGCCTATGTTTCCATAGGGATCTGATATGGGGCTTGCCTGGTGTGGTATTACACAGGGAGCATATGGTTTAATAAATTCGCCTATGTTTCCATAGGGATCCGATGTGGGGCTTGCCTGGTGCCGTATTTCACAGGGATCATATATGGTTTTAATAAAATTGCCTATGTTTCCATAGGGATCAAATGTGGGGCTTGCCTGGTGCGGTATTACACAGGGAGCATATATGGCTTTAATATAATTGCCTATGAATTCCATGGGGATCACGTGGGTCTTGCCTGGTAACTTTCACAGGGAGCGGTTGTGGTTTATAAGATAGTTGATTCGTCCGGACACCGAAAGGTTGGCGTTTCAGCATGTCCGTAGGGATCTCGTCACTAGAGTTGTTATATAAATATGGAATAAAGCCGTGGCCGATATCCATCCAAATATTAAATAGTTGTGTGTTATTTGTTCATAGTGTTCGGGCATATTTGAATAATAGCTCATGAAGAATACTAGATTGGCCTTTTTTCACTTTTGCGCTGCCTCGAAGCTGTTACTAGTAACTAAGGAATCAGTCGAAGCCGTTTTACTCCTGCGTGCTAATCGCTAATTGATCTTCAATACGCGTGGGGTTCTTGACGGGCATCGGTATTAACCCTATTATATACGCTGACGAGTGAGTGAATAGGGTTTAACGTCGCTTTCAACATTTTTTCAGCTATATCACGACGGGGAAGGGAAGGGAGGTGAGTGGGAGGGGTGTGGTTAACTACTTCATGTACTTGTAACCGAGCAGATCTAATGCTGCCATTTTATACTGCTGTCCCACCGAAATATCATTCCGTAGGCAAACATGACACCCCACTCAGTCACATTATACTGACACCGTCCTTGTTCTATCCTCTTAATACTAAGCGTAAGCGAGGAAGCAACAAGTTCCATTTTTCAAGTCTTTGGTATGACCCGGCCAGGGATTGAACCCAGTACCTAGCGCTTACGAATATCAACAGTTTATTTTATTCTACTTACGTTATACTAACTTAAAATCTAAAAAGTTTGAGATCAAGTAAGCGTATCATGCTATAATAAATGATCTCGATAATGAAAACGAGGAACGGTGAACGCAACAGTACAATCCACACTGGTGGTTCCCACAGTATACGCCATGGTTCTTTCATAATTTGAGAGCGGTACATTTGATGATACCAGCATAGTGCAACCGGTTCCTCATGGCCCATTAGTTTCCACATTCGCTGTACTTATACCAAGTTCCCTGCAAATTTTTGTCTTGTTTGGAAATTCGGAGATTATCGAAAAACGATAAAATATACAAAACGACAATATAATTCCAAATCATATAACTAGGCTATGAATGATCATATTCTGATCAATGAAATATGCTCATATTCAGTATGATTTCAAATTGGCTAATATTTGTGTTGCGCATAATTAATGCATCGTTATTGCGCATGTTTTATTTCAACTTCTGTTGATGTTTTTATGCGGCAAATAGCAACCAGCGACTTGGCCGGCGGAATCGTAGATTGAACATCTAAGGGACAGGCCGTGATATTGGTTGCAGGCTAGGATATCTTATGGTGATTTATAAGTAGATGTATTTATATCTAATTGATGTGATAACTCTGAAGTACGATTGTAAATGATAACAGTAATTGTTGAAAATTGGAATAGGCCTTTACTAAATCATTATGGCAGTGAGCTGAAATATGTTCAGGTACTTGATCTTATTGTTTGATTCGCCACATCTGTGACATGCGAGTGGTTTTCACCGCTGTCATAGTTTCGCTTCCGAACTCAGTTGCAGTTTTGATTAACCAGCATTACTCGCGCGCACATCGATTGCGCAGCTTCCTTTGGGCATATCCGGTTTACATGTACACTTTATTTAAGTTTGTTCGTGTACTTTATATTTACGTTAAATTTAACGTCTTAACTTCCTATCGTTATTTATGTTAAAAATTTTTTTATAAAAATAAAAAAAAAATAACTTTATATATAGGCCCAATTTATTTCGTTTTATATATATTTACAAAGGTTTTAACTATATATTTGTGTTTGACAATATTTTCACAAACGGCGACTTATTGTTTGATTCGCCACATCTGTGACATGCGAGTGGTTTTCACCGCTGTCATAGTTTCGCTTCCGAACTCAGTTGCAGTTTTGATTAACCAGCATTACTCGCGCGCACATCGATTGCGCAGCTTCCTTTGGGCATATCCGGTTTACATGTACACTTTATTTAAGTTTGTTCGTGTACTTTATATTTACGTTAAATTTAACGTCTTAACTTCCTATCGTTATTTATGTTAAAAAAATATTTATAAAAATAAAAAAAAATAACTTTATATATAGGCCCAATTTATTTCGTTTTATATATATTTACAAAGGTTTTAACTATATATTTGTGTTTGACAATATTTTCACAAACGGCGACTTTATATTTTGGTTTTAACTCTATATATTTGTCGTTGACAATATTGTCACAAACGGCGCCTCATAAAGGCCTGTATATACATATACAAGTAGATGGACGGACGGACGGACACCGGACACGGATGAATGCACGCACACACACCAAACCTAATCAAATGAGGGGGCTATCCCAATGAAGCTTCCATCCAAGTTTGATGAAATTCCATCCAGTAGTTCTCAAGATATCTTGCAAACAAGCCAAGGGGACGGACAGACATCCATCCAGACAGACAGACAGCACAAACATTAGATGTTTCCCCCCAACATAGTTGGGGGAGACATAATTACTCACTGATGGTGAAATATCCTATATCAACGAAATTAAGTCAGCCTGATGCAATAACCCAGCAGAAGAAAGAAAGATGTGGTATCATCCTTCAGGTTAGTCTGTGTGAGCGACAATGATAACAGTTTACTGAGGACGAAACAAAGCCATGACGGCATGTTTAAAGGGTCTTCTTTTGGTAGAATTTAACTAGATAAAGTAACCTTGATCATGATGCGAAAATATGATAACTTGAGTTTTTTGTACCTCTTGAATATTGACCATATATCACACTTGGATATAATTTAAACAAAAAATTACATGTGTAAACAAAATATGTCTAAATTTTTCTTGTCATTTCAAATGTTGATCCATTTTGATTCCTTGATTAGGGGATACAGAATCACTGCCATGGAGTGTGTTGGTGTGTCACAGCAATGCAATTCCGATTCATACAACGAAGCTGAGGTGGTTTAACGTTTATCAATGAAGAAAATCACCGATCAACCGCCATAGAATATAATGTGAAACAAGAAAACCGGAATAGTGCATTCATCAGATTGCCGATACCCAATATGTATTGTCTCATATATCTAGATAACAACGTGATGTAGAGACGCCATTTATTCGTCTTTGTACCGGTTATGCTCAGGAGAATGACACAGAATCATTATTATCTTATGCAGAGAAGGTGTTGGTCTTGAGTTGAATTACCGTAAACTACATAAATATGTTGTATTGTTGAGAAAATAATGTGATTCAAAAAGTTGTATTGATCTTGGACAAGGGCACTGAAAACCATTAAAGAGATGCAAATGTATTTTCACACGTAAAGCTTGAAATCTACTGAACCTTTATTATTCAATCTGTAAAATTAAATCGGCGATCGTTATTTAATTTTGGAATGAAGGCGCATTAGAAGACTGTTACCAACAAGTTCTGAGCTGACCTACTTTTGATGAAAATTCCTGGTGATTTTTGATGAAAATCACTGGCGATTCTGACTTGGGCGGTGCCCATCTTAATATATGCAGGATTTCAACTGGGGGGTGGGCATTTCCAAGAGTTCAGTCCGCGTTCGAGTCCTAATGCCTACTCTACTTCGTAGGTCCTGTGACGTTAGTCACACTGCCCATGTTTTTAAGTTCTATTTTCAAAAAAATTGTTCAACTTATCGTAAATCCCTTCATTAGTTCGTGTGGAACATAACTTCAACCGGAAATCACCAGTTTTGATCTAGTTATCATTCTATCGACATTTAATGAAATATTTCTCTACAAAATCAAGCAATTCACAGTTTTGAACATTGAAGTGGATTAAATGTCAATAGAATAGGAACTACATGTAGACCAAAATTGAGAAAACTGAGACACCGATTTTCTGTTGGAGTCGTCATCTACAGGACATGATGATGTAAGTTATGATAAGTTGAAGACATTTTTGAAAATAGCGATATAAAAAAGAAGGCTCATTTTCTATTATTTTCTCTTTCTAAATTTGAAAACTTCAAACATGTACATTTACAGCGAACACATTTAGATAACTTTGGAATCCTTAAGAAATGCGCTTTTAACAAATATATACAGTACCATAGTTATACCGGCATATTTTAGGTGAAAAAGACAAAAAGTGTCAGCAATAGGGCTCAGTATCCTTAATCTAAATATTGGTTCCCATTGTTTAATTACAGTGTACCAGCTTTACAGTCTCCTATTCTCAGAGGCTGTTAATTACCGTGTACCAGCTTTACAGTCTCCGATTCTCAGAGGCTGTACGACATGACGGCTTGAGAATATCGCCAATTATTTCGAAGTCTCTCTAATGGAATTATCTCAAGTGTGACCTACGTTATCAAATCCTCGTTTATCACCTTCAATCTCCTGTTGTCAGAGGTTGTACGACTTATTCATGTGCAAATGTACCATTATGTCAAAGTTTCTCTCTTAGTTCCCCCTACGTGCTACGTATATTTGGTTGGCAGACTTGCAGACCTAAACCACATTTTGAACATCTGAATAGATCACCCGATACGAGTTCTTATACGAGACTCTTTTACAAAATCACGTTTCCCGAATTGGATATACGTCCTCGTGCTGGTATGTGGTCTTGTTCGTCGAATGTTGCCAGTACTGTGCCGTGTTACGAGGGTTGTCTAAGAAAGTCCCATCCATGGCAGGGGCCTTGTTCCATCCATTCATTCATTCATTCTATCGCGTTTGGCTTCGGGTGAGCTAAGTTACTTCAGTGTAAGACCAGACAAGTTGTTAAACAATTCACAGAATATATATGTAACACTATGTTCCAAAGTTTTGATTAAAATCTGCAAATCCACACTGCCTGCTACAAATATACTAACATATCACATGTACTTTATGGTTCTACTCTAGCCGATATGTACACCGGTAACTCTCTCCGCCTACACCCATCAAGGGCTGAGCCTACTCACATACGCCCTGACAGAACTTTGTCAGCTCCCAGTGCGAATCTTCATGTCAAATTTCAGAGTGCTCTGACCTGAATACCTGTACAGGGCACTTAAATGGCTTCTGTCCAGTAAGAGTTTTCAAGTGTCTTGTCAGATGGCCTTGTTGTGTACACCTGTAGTCAGAGACCGGACACTTGAAGGATTTTTCTCCAGTATGAGTTTTCATGTATAGTCAGATGGGCTTGTTGTGTACACCTGTACTCACAGACCGGACACTGATGGGTTTCTCTCCAGTATGAGTCTTCATGTGTCTAGTCAGATGGGCTTGTTGTGTACACCTGTACTCATAGGCCGGACACTGAAGGATTTCTCTCCAGTATGAGTTTTCATGTGTCTAGTCAGATGGGCTTGTTGTGTACACCAGTACTCACACGCCGGGCACAGGAATGGTTTCTCTCCAGTATGAGTTTTCATGTGTCTGGTCAGATGGGCTTGTTGTGTACACATGTACTCACAAACCAGGAACTTAAATAGTGTCTCTCCAGCGTTAGTTCTCAAGTGCTGAGTCATACTATCCTGCACTGTACTCACACGTTCGACTCTTGTAGGGTTTTTCTCCAGTATGAGTTATGTGTTGAGTCAGTCTACCCTGTATTGTACACCTGTACTCACATACTGAGCAGTTGTTTGGTTTATATCCAGTATGAATTCTCATGTATTGAGTCAGTCTATCCTGTCTTGTACAACTGTACTCACACACTGGGCACTTGCATGGTTCCTCTCCAGTGTGGGTTCTCATGTGTCTAGTCAGATCACGCTGACTTGTACAACTGTACTCACACACTGGGCACTTGTATGGTTTCTCTCCAGTATGAGTCATCATGTGTTCAGTCAGTCTACCCTGTATTGCACACCTGTACTCGCATACTGTGCACTTGTAGGGTTTCTCTCCAGTGTGGGTCCTCATGTGTCCAATCAGACTACCCTGTCTTGTACAACTGTACTCACACACTAGACATTTGTAGGGTTTCTCCCCAGTATGGGTTCTCATGTGTTCAGTCAGATTACCCTGTCTTGTACAACTGTACCCACATACTGAGCACTTGTATGGTTTCTCTCCAGTATGGGTCCTCATGTGTTCAGTCAGACTACCCTGTCTTGTACAACTGTACTCACACAGTCGGCACTTGTAGGGTTTCTCCCCTGTGTGGGTTCTCATGTGTGTAGTCAAATGACCCTGTCTTGTACAACTGCACTCACACACTCGACACTTGTAGGGCTTCTCCCCAGTGTGGGTCCTCATGTGAACAGTGAGATTATCCTGTCTTGTACAACTGTACTCACATACTGAGTACTTGTATGGTTTCTCTCCAGTATGAGTTCTTTTGTGTTCAGTCAGTCTACCCAGTATTGTACACCTGTACTCACACACTGGACACTTGTAGGGTTTCTCTGCAGTGTGTGTTCTCATGTGTCGAGTCAGATTACACTGCGCTGTACAACTGTACTGACATATTCGGCACTTGTATGGTTTCTCTCCAGTGGGGGTTCTCATGTGTCTAGTCAGATTACGCTGTCTTGTACAACTGTAATCACACACTGGGCACTTGTAATGTTTCTCCCATGTGTGATTTCTCATGTGTGTAGTCAGATTACCCTGACTTGTACAACTATACTCACATACTGAGCACTTATATGGTTTCTCTCCAGTATGAGTTATTTTGTGTTCAGTCAGTCTACCCAGTATTGTACACCTGTACTCACACACTGGACATTTGTAGGGTTTCTCTCCAGTGTGTGTTCTCATGTGTCGAGTCAGATTACACTGCACTGTACAACTGTACTGACATATTCGGCACTTGTATGGTTTCTCTCCAGTGTGGGTTCTCATGTGTGTAGTCAGATCACACTGTCCTGTACAAGTGTACTCACACACTAGGCACTTGTAGGGTTTCTCCCCAGTCATGCCAGTGTAGGTTCTCATGTGTTGAGTCACATGTTTTTTAAATCTGTACTTTAACATACTGTGTGCACTTGTAGGAATTCTGTTCAGTACAAGTCGCCATATTATCAAGATTTCGACTCTACAGCTGCAGTCAAAAACTGGGTATTTGAAGGGTGTTCTAGATGATCAGTGATGTTTGTGTACATTGGAGGGGATCTCTTCAGTATGGGCTGTCATCTGTTCGTTCATTTGACCGATCAGCATGGTCTGTGTATTCTGAAATCATATAGATCAATTTTAGCATTCCCAGTTGCATTAAGTTTACCACACCCTGAAGAGTAGAACATTCTCCCATGTGGCTAAATGCAGACAGTCACACCCTTATGTGACTAATCGGATCTCCCTGTGTTAGGTTCGGAATAATCGATTCTCTCCTGTGTAGGTTGACCGTGTTGGGTAGCGGCCTGTTCACAGTTCAACTGTATCTCTAAGTTAACTAGACAGTCGAGTAAGCGGCGTCAGAGATAACCCGATTAAGCTTTATTCAGTGAAATGATTTTAGACTCACTCGTGTCAGCAAAACTAGGCCAACATACATATCATTGAAATTTGTAATCAAAATTATACTTAGTATTCATCTTGATTCAACGATTTCGGAATATCAATCAGAATCGAGCCTATAGTAAGTGCGTCCACTACTTTGTAAAATGCTGAGTAACTTTGAAAGTGCTACCTGCTGACCACGGTCGCCATTTTGAACTCGACTTCTGTATTGCTCTCGTCACTCCAGTTCGACACGATAATGACCTCACTGACCAGCCGAACAAATTTTCCCCTCATTCGATCACTTAGATCTAGGTTATAATATTCTCCAAATTGTATCCCTGGTTGCATAGAAATGTCTTAGATTCTTGTAATCACGGGGCACTCGCAGTGTGCACGATTTATGTTAATTAATTACAAAGGCTTTCAGTTAAAATTTCAAAACAAGGAGTCTCAATTCCTAAATTTTCAGGATGTCACAGAGAGTCTCAACCCTATCTCCACAAAGCTGAACTTTGCGACTTTATGGGGTTTCATTTGAAATAGCGATTTTCAAGGACCCCAAGATTTATTGCTAGTTACAATCCAGAATCACCGCATTAAGCAGTACATCTAGATTGGGTGTGCCTTGCAAATGAACTGATAAGGGTGTGCCTTGCTCTTGACAAATTACCACAGTAAATCTAACATTTGATCATGAATTACCCACACAACGACACAGTTATTCTCCACACCTATGCAACCAGTCCAGTTTCTGACACAAATCAATGAGATTCTTGGAATCACATATATAACTATAGATCTGGGCATCTTGGAGAGTAATGACCTTGGTCGCGATTCTATATCACCTATTAGGATGTAGGAGGGGGATAACAACTGGTTCATTGACATTATATCGGCAAAAAAAAATCTATGAAATTTTGAGAAGTTTGTTGAATAAGATATAGTACAGATTAGTTATCACTTTCGAAGGGATTCGACCTTCAACAAACTACTGTCAGTTTCGGAAGGATATTACCTAAAAATGAAAGGTCTCAAGATTACATGGATAAAGTTTTGAGATGTGTTCTAACTTAGAACTCAATATACAGACTGGATAATTATATATTCAGTTCTAGGTCCTGTGACCTTGACATACTGCCTCAAAATGTATCAATACCGTTCTGTCAATATATATTCAGTGAAAATTTAGAGTAGATTAACTGAAGGCTTTTGGGGTTATTCTGGTAACAAGAATTTGTTACACACGCACACATACACACGCAGACGGAGAGCAATAGCGGGAAAAAATGAAGGAAGTTACGCAGTTAGTACGACGGAAACGGATCATCAACAGTAGCGGATCACCTAATTACTTCACTAATGATTCGTCCACACTTGAACATTTGCATATATTTCTTGAGTGTTTTCATGAACCCTCTATATCTGTCGAAATGCGAAAAAAAGAAAGAAAAAAATTAAAATAAGAATAAACTAGAACTCGTGGACTTCGAAAGACTGCCGTTACCTGTGTGATTTTATGGTTTTGATGTTTGGCTATGATCTTTATAGAGTTTTTCCTATTTCCCAAAATTGGATCATGACGTGTATAGGTTGTGTTATGTGTAATGCTTTAGTTACCTTTGACAGTCATAACAGGATGAAATGTACGAAGTACAATAATTTGATGATTTATTCCATTAATTATTTTGGTGCTTCAGAGTAAATTTTAATGAAAACCACAGCGTCTGAAGTCCCCCGACGTTGAAACTAATTATTTGGCTTGGAACCTTAACATTCAGTACCCAGCATAAAAAAGCATTCTCGAGTGATATCCCGTGGCAAGTTATCTACTTCAGCTTGTCACCCCTACTGAAACTTTTTTTTCACCATACTGTCATGTATTCCAACTAGTTTCTCCATTTTTTTCAGGAATTGTAGAATTTGAACGCACATGTTTCTTTGTTTTTGTTTTTTTTTTCTCCATCGGGAGACATTGAGGACACTGACAGATTTATCTCCTTCCTCTAGCTCTGCATTGTCCTCACTCAGCGATGTTGACCATTATCCTAACGCATAGCACGATCACACATAGAAACTTCTGCTCATAGCCATGCAGTAATAGATGATATCTGAGTATATTAGGGCATTTCTCAATTGGTCACCTCCGATTGATCCCATGGGATCCGAAATCGGCGCAATCACATTCATAAAACGAGGACACACCTCCAGAAAGCCATCGACTGAAATGATCCCTTGGTGGGCCTCGAAATGCCCCTACCACAAAATAAAAAGCATATCATTTTCCTGTGAACTGTCACAGATGTTGTTAATTTAAAATAGGTAAGGTCGTTAGAAATATAATTTTTCTTAAGAAAAACAAAGAAGCATGCTCCATTAGAGTGGGAACTAACATAGCTGATTCGCACAACTTCATTTTGGTCTCGCATAGAATCCCCCAGTCTTGCGCATCTGCACCCAAATGAGACTGATACATGTCGGATGTCTGAGATGCCCAGGTCAAACTATTTAAATACAGATAATTTCAATAGCTCGTTTAAATGCGGTAGGCATGTGACTTCAGGAACAACTTTCGAACAGGATTATGTCCCTCCAGAAATATGTCCTTTGCGGCTGAGAGGTGGCACCGTGTGAAATACTTGCCGAATCATAGCGATAAGCTAAGGGTAGTGTTAAGTGAAACGTGAAATGCCCTTAGCATGCTAAGATGGATGTTGACTCTGTGGGCTCATTTCTCAACAGACTGTTCCATTATTAGGGAGTTCAGTGTAACATGTCAACAAAATGTTCAATTATGAGATTAAATTTGTTGGAATAATATTTTCTTGAATATCATAACAGCAGGGGGGTTTTAGGCACTTTCTCATCTAGGTAACTCAGATTAAAAACTTGAATTTGAAGAATTGAGTTTTTGAGAAATTTTAAACTGGAGATTTGCCCTAGCCACAACTGTTCCTATCAGTAATACCTCGGATGATAGTCACACATGGCGTTCAGTGATCTCCGTCTGCTATAACCCGTACCGTATAAAAGTTCATTTTGATGCTAAGTACCTGTTATTTTCGGGAAGCTAATTTCTTCCTTTCAACGCTTGTCACTTTTATTACAGTTTCCGGCGCTGGTGATCAGCTGTACAAGAGCCGTTTTCACATCGACCCTGACTTTCCCCATGATACGGTAGACGCCATATTGTGTGTATTTGGGCCACTACGCATGCGCAGTTACGCAATATGTCATCTTCATTATTACATAACTGGAACATGATCATCGATAAAAACATTCGTGCCTTTACCGTTAACCAATGCCCTGGAAGTAGTATGGTACAGATTAATAGTGCACTGTTTATTATCTGGTGCACGGATTTTCAGGGACACTTGTACTTCATTTCCAGATACATCCAATGATGGGTTTTTTTCAAGCAGTAGTTGTGGTTTGGTTACCTCAAATTGAGTGCATGTCTTTTGTTTGAACAGGTTGGGGAAAATACCTTGATCGAGGTATTGTAACTTGATCGGGGTATTATACCTTGATCGAGGTAATTTAATCAAATTTATTCATCAGTCAGTGCATCAACATTCATTCAACGTGGATATGACTTTGAGATGGAAGTATGCCATCACATGCCGTTTTCATTTACATAATAAATTTCACCGAATATGTCATTTGAAGCCATGTTTCATTTTTGAAATATTAGAGTGACTAATTTTATTGATTAGTCGCATGATACAAAGCAGTAAGTTGCTGTGAAAATCGTGGAACAATGAAGCCATAGATGTTGTTGAAAGATTCATACAGTCCATGGTATGTGTGGATGTCCACAGTTTCCATAAATTGACAAAAACTGAAGTTGACATAGCCCCATACCCCAACCTAGGTATACGGTAGGCCTATACCTCGATCGAGGTATAATATCCCGATAAAGGTATAATACCTCGATCAAGGTATTTTCCCCAACCTGTTGAACAGCTGATACATCGCTGCAGAGTATGTTAGGCTTACACCACAGTCTGATCGTTTGGCTGCCGATAACTTTTTCACAAGAGCCTTTGTTTTGTTCAATGAGTAACTTTTTGATTTGACATCAGATTCGTTGACGTATCTATAGCTAATAAGCACATTTGCGGCACTGTCAGTTTCTAACTGTGACATCTGTGGAAACTTCGAAATGTCGCCACTGTCGTTGGGTACATCAGTGGATGTCCAGTTTTCGTCACGCACGTCCGTATTTGTATCTAATACCGCTTATGCCGGTGCTAGGGGCCGTGTGGTCATATCACCCAAGTTGCCACATGAACAGGTACAATAAAAGCGTACCCGAGATACAACACATATCACGAATCGTTAGATTCTTGGTATGTGCTTTAGATAGGTTAACCAGAAGATTATTCTGTGAAGTCATGTGACGCAGTCAGTATGTCGGCACCTCTTCCCACTTCCCTTATATGTGTTGTAATTTTTTACCTGTATATGGCGAGATTCTGCTGGTGGACGTTTCGTCCCCGAGGCCCGCCCCCTGTACAGACCTTTTGGTCTTTGATATATGTTGGCATTTGTGGGAAGTTGATGCTGGGTCGACATCGGGCCTTACAGACTAGTCTTTTGTGTTAATGCCGTCATTTACATCTGACGACGATACAGCTCACCAATCTCCAATGTACGAGTTGTCACAGCGAAACAGCTCACCAATTACCAGTATACGAGTTGTCAGAGCATTTCCATCATAGCTCTCTAGATTTGTATCTAATACGCTTATGCCGGTGCTAGGGGCCGTGTGGTCATATCATCCAAGTTGCCACATGAACAGGTACAATAAAAGCGTACCTGAGATACAACACATATCACGAATCGTTAGATTCTTGGTATGTGCTTTAGATAGGTTAACCAGAAGATTATTCTGTGAAGTCATGTGACGCAGTCAGTATGTCGGCACCTCTTCCCACTTCCCTTATATGTGTTGTAATTTGAAGATGAGAATGGGAGGACTGTCCTATCGTCGACTCGCTTGCGCCTCATCTTTTGATTGTGCGTAGGTTTAGCGTGCCAATGGAGTGGTATTTATACCGCCGTCAACTTTAAATATCACTTGAATTACATTATTTCTGCCGGTCGAAATGTGCATGTCCAAAATGGCGAAACCTGACCGGAACTCGCAAGCAGCTCTCGTAAAAGTCTCACGAGAGCCCATTTAGCAGTATGCGCGAAGACGTTTCTGCGCAAGTTCCGCCTTTTTCAAACCGGAAGTTTAGAATTTCAGACGAACAATTTGCGAACAATTTGGGCTTCAAAAACAAACTTCCCTTCATCTGAGACAACCCAAATTGTTACGAATTTCCAGATCAATATCTTCTCCACATTTGGCACTGTGACCGTAAGTCCCAACTCTGCTTTGTTTTCTCGCAATCTTGCGGACAAAGCGATTTTAGCCCCCATGAGACCAAGCCAATCCAATAAGGCTGCACGCGTACGCGGCAGCCTTAAAAAAACCCCAACAAACTCGGCGACATTATTCCAATTTTCTCAAACTTTCAGACTCCAAAGGAAGCGACGTGTGGTATGCAGACGAGAGAATACTTATTGTAACGTTATCAACCTACCGATTATCCACTGAAAGGTTTTAACATTTGACCTAACTGAAGTTTTCGGTGGTAAACTCGGTAGTTACAGATCAACCACATTCGCCCCTACAAGTAGTTTGTGCGAAGGGAGATTCTGGGCCATGATTTCATGAGCGTGCCTTGTTTATCGGGTTGAAAATGGCAAAATTATAGCATGAATGCAATAGGGATAGCTAGCTTAAAGTCCCAGCAGAGACAGAGCTATAACGCGTTATGTAAAAAGAATAACTCACGGTACTGTCGCACTAAATTATAACAAAAAAATTCCGGTAGGCCTATACAGATTTACAGTGGAACTCCCAATAGGCTGATATCTATCAGCTTACAGTTCTCGATCACACATAGTCATCAGCTTTCAACTAAATGAATTACCTTAAAATTGTTCTTGTTGCATAAAAAGCCTATCCGTGCTCTTGCGCGCCGCTAATACAATGGCATTTTGAGATTTGAAAACAAAATGGGTAAACGGAGAGGAAAAAGTCCACGAAATAATTTTAGTGTTTATTTGTAAACTTTCTGCATATGGGACATTTATCAATGAAATTGAAACATTTTTCTCTAGTATAAAGTATTTCTCGTATTTCTCTAGGATATATATATCCATTTGAAAAAAATGGACAAATGATAAAGTTAAACGGAAAACAATTCATTATATATGGTCAATTCCACATAACAAAAGCAAGGGGAGACCGGGAGAAAGGGAATCAAGCTGAAAACGGAACACCTACATAATCGAGCACCTTCAATTTCACATTCGTTATCCCATCAATTTTGAATGGATTTTTTGTGAAATGGTGCCCCACATTGACAATTTTCTTATGAACGCAAATCGTCATCGAGTTTTTGCTAGAATATTTCAAAATTTGCTGCACATTATCATAACCTTTTCGACCCGAATTGTGCCCCTTGATTGTTAAAAACACCACTTCGATCTGGTATTCTTTTCCATAAATGCAACTTATCAGGTGAAATAGTTCACAATTTCTTTTAACACCATAAACTGATGTATGATTTCTTCGCCATGATAAGGATGGAGCCTGCATGATGTGAATGATCCCATTACTATCACATCATTGATCAGCTAATCTGATCATTATTAACTTAGCTTCCCTTTATTGAACATAACCAGATTTATATCCTAGGCTATTCTGCCCCATCATCTCTTTTACGAGATTTAGCCATGTTGTCTGCTGTATGTGTTTAAGGGTATATGATGGGTTCGACTGAACCGTTATTATTAATAAATAGTCTATTCTCAGTAATACGTCTCATTGTTTTGAAGTTGTTAGTTATACATGTACAGGGATGCTAATGTAAGATGTCAGAAATTTTGTTCTCCATTATGCATCCAACTAAGGCACTCATAAGGTATATTTGACTCAATGTCCGAATAGTGTATCACATCTCCCAAGTAACCAAATTGAACATGTGAACACATAATAGATTGCGACTTTGATCCACTCCAAGCTCCCAAACTTTTGTATGAATGGAAACCTGTCAATCTGTACCACAAAAGTACACCCGGATGGGTGTAGGTATTGTAGAGACATTTTCACCACGGATTCGGTAAATGTCGCGTCCATTCGGAGAAGCAAGTCAAGTGGCGCAAAAACATATGTGATCATCAACAACCAATCGTTATTTCAGTGTAAGATCAGACAAGTTGTTAAACAATTCACCGAATATATATCTAACACTGTTCCAAAGTTTTGATTAAAATTTGCAAATCCACACTGCCTGTTACAAATATACTAACATATCGCATGTATTTATGATTCTACTCTAGCTGAAATTTACACCGGTAACTCTCTTCGCCTACACCCACCAAGGGCTGAGATTACTTACATATACCGTGACAGAACATTGTCAGCTACCAGTGTCAAATTTCAGAGTGCTCTGACCTGAATACCTGTACAGGCACTTAAATAATTTTTGTCCTGTAAGAGTTTTTAAGTGTCTTTTCAGATGGCCTTGTTGTGCACACCTGTATTCACAGACCGGACACTTGAATCGTTTTTCTCCAGTTTGAATGTTCATGTGTCTAGTCAGGTGGGCTTGTTGTGTACACCTGTATTCACAGACGGGACACTTGAAGGATTTCGCTCCAGTTTGAATTTTCATGTGTCTAATCAGGTGGGATTGTTGTGTACACCTGTATTCACAGACGGGACACTTCAAGCATTTTTCTCCAGTTTGAATTTTCATGTGTCCAGTCAGGTGGTCTTGTTGTGTACACCTGTATTCACAGACGGGACACTTGAAGGATTTCGCTCCAGTTTGAATTTTCATGTGACTTGTCAGATGAGATTTATGTGTACAACTGTACTCGCAAGCCGGGCACTTAAATGGTTTCTATCCAGTATGAGTTCTCATGTGTCGAGTCAGATTACTCTGTAGAGTACAACTATACTCACATTCTGAGCACTTGTATGGTTTCTCTCCAGTGTGGGTTCTCACGTGACCAGCCAGTCTTCCCTGTGTTATACACCTGTACTCACATTCTGAGCACTTGTATGGTTTCTCTCCAGTGTGGGTTCTCATGTGTGTAGTCAGATGTTCCTTCCGTGCACAGCTGTACTCACACAGTCGGCACTTGTAGGGTTTCTCTCCAGTGTGGGTTCTCATGTGTTGAATCAGTCTTCCCTGTGTTGTACACCTGTACTCACATTCTAAGCACTTGTTTGGTTTCTCTCCAGTGTGGGTTCTCATGTGTGTAGTCAGATGTTCCTTCCGTGCACAACTATACTCACACACTGGGCACTTGTAGGGTTTCTCTCCAGTATGGGTCCTCATGTGTTCAGTCAGATTACCCTGTTTTGTACAACTATACTCACACAGTTGGCATTTGAAGGGTTTCTCTCCAGTGTGAGTTCTCATGTGTTTTGTCAGATCACATTGTGATGTAAAACTATACTCACACAGTTGACACTTGTAGGGTTTCTCCCCAGTATGAGTTCTCATGTGTCGAGTCAGATTACTCTGTACAGTACAACTATACTCACACAGTTGGCATTTGAAGGGTTTCTCTCCAGTGTGAGTTCTCGTGTGTTTAGTCACAGCACCTTGTGATGTAAAACTATACTCACACAGTTGACACTTGTAGGGTTTCTCTCCAGTATGAGTTCTCATGTGTCGAGTCAGATTACTCTGTACAGTACAACTATACTCACACACTGGGCACTTGTAGGGGTTCTCTCCAGTATGGGTTCTCATGTGTCCAGTCAGATGACCCTGTACAGTACAACTATACTCACACACTGGGCACTTGTAGGGTTTCTCTCCAGTATGGGTTCTCATGTGTCGAGTCAGATGACCCTGTACAGTACAACTATACTCACACACTGGGCATTTGAAGGGTTTCTCTCCAGTATGAGTTCTCGTGTGTTTAGTCAGATCATCTTGTGATTCAGAACTATACTCACACAGTTGACACTTGTAGGGTTTCTCTCCAGTATGAGTTCTCATGTGTCGAGTGAGATTACTCTGTCCTGTACAACTATAGCCACACACTGGGCACTTGTACGGTTTCTCTCCAGTATGAGTTCTCATGTGTCCAGTCAGACTATTCTGTACAGCTGTGCTCACACACTGGGCACTTGTACGGTTTCTCTGTACAACTGTACTCACAAGCTCGACACTTGTAGGGTTTCCCTCGAGTGTGAATTCTCATGTGTCGAGTCAGATTACCATGTATTGTAAATCTGTACATACATACTGTGCACCTGTAGGCTTTCTCTCCATTGTGGGTTCTCATGTGTTGAGTCAGACTACCCTGTCTTGTACAACTGAACTCACACACCCGACACTTGTAAGATTTCCCTCCAGTATGAATTCTCATGTGTCGAGTCAGATTACTGTCCAGTACAACTATACTCACACACTGGGCACTTGTATGGTTTTTCTCCAGTATGAGTTATCATGTGTTCAGTCAGTCTACCTTGTCTTGTACAACTGTATTCACATACTGAGCACACGTAGGAGTTTTCTTCGGTACGAGTCGCCATATTACTTTCAAGATGTCGACACTACATACAGCTGTAGTCGAAAACTGGGTATTTGAAGGGTGTTCTAGATGATCAGTGATGGTTGTGTACAATAGAGGGGGCTCTCTGCAGTACGGGCTGTCATCTGTTCGATCATTTGTCCAATCAGCGTGGTCTATGTATTCTGAAATCATATAAAACAATTTTAGCATTCCCAGTTCCCTGAAGTTTACCACAAGCTGAAGAGTAGACCATTCTGCAATGTGGCTAAATGCAGACACCCTGAGGGGAATAATCGATTCTCTCCTGTGAAGGTTGACCGTTTTTGGTAACGGCCTGTTCACGTACATCACGTTCAACTTTACCTCTAAGTTCACACGACAGTCGAGTAAGCAGTGTCAGAGAAAACCCGATTAAGCTTTACTCAGTGAAATGATTTTAGACTCACTCATGTCAACAAAACTATAACATACATATAATTGAAACTTGTAATCAAAATTATATTTAATATTCATCGTGATTCAACAATTTCGGAATATCAATCAGAATCGAGCCTAGTAAGTGCGTCCACATTTTTTAACAATGTCGAGTTTCTTTGTATAAGTATTACTTATTGACCACGGTCGCCATTTTGAACAAGACTACTGGATTGCCCTCGTCACTCCAGTCCGACACGATAATGACATCACCGATCAGCCGAATATTTCCCGCATAGATCTAGGTTATAATTGTCCTCAAATTATATCCCTGATTGCATCGAAATCTCTTACAGATTCTTGTAATCACGGGGTACTCGCAGTGTGCACGATTTATGTTAATTAATCACAAAGGCTTTCAGCTAGAATTTTAAAACAGGGCGTCTCAATTCCTTATTATTCAGGGTGTCACCGGGAGTCTTAATCCTATCTCCACCAAGTTACATTTCGCCACTTCACAGAGTTTCATTTGAATAGCGATTTTCAAAGACCTCGAGATTTATTGCTAGTTATAATCCAGAGACACCGCGTTAAGCAGTACATCTAGGTTAGGTGTGCCTTACAAATGAACTGATAAGGGTGTGCCTTGCTCTTGTCAAATTACCAAGTATATGTAACATTGGATCATGACCCTAGTTACCTGTAAGCCTGTGTAAAGAATTCACCGCACAACACAGTTATTCTCCACACCAATGCAACCAGTCCAGTTTGTGACACAAATCAATAAGATTCTGGGAATCACATGTATTCCATTAAATTTGAACTCAACATACAATACAGATAGGCTAGATTATATAACATACAATACAGATAGGGTAGATTATATAACATACAATACAGACAGGCTAGATTATATAACATACAATACAGATAGGCTAGATTATATAACATACAATACAGATAGGCTAGATTATATATCATACAATACAGATAGGATAGATTATATAACATACAATAGAGATAGGCTAGATTATATAACATACAATACAGATAGGCTAGATTATATAACATACAATACAGATAGGCTAGATTATAAGCTTTGGGATGGTGTGATATTGACTATTCACCTTTTGATCTAAAGTAAATAGGCTTAGAACTTCGGAATCGAATGAACCACATAGCTTTGAAGTTTTGGGAAGATTGGTTGATAATAACTATAGATGTGGGCAGCTTGGAGAGTAATGACCTTGGCATTTGATCTAAAAATAAATAGATCTATTGGAATCAGATAGTTAGCACTCCAGTAAAGTTTTACGATGTTTGGTAAATCATTAGCTGAAGATGTATTCCAGATGAGGTTAAATTCATGCAGTTCCCGGGTGCTGTGACCTTGACCTTTGACTTACTGACCCTTGCATTAATAGCGTGATAGATATTGGCACAATACATCTTCTGTAAAACTTTTGAACTGAATTGACTAAGTTCTTCTTAAGATATCATGCTAACATGGCTAACAAGAATTTGTGACGCACACACACACAGAGGTCGCGATTCTATATCAACTGATTAGGCTGTAGGAGGGGGATAATAATTGGTTTCATTGTCATTATATCGGCAAAACAATCTATGAAATTTTGAGAAAGTTGTTGAATAATATAGAGTACAGACAAGTTATTGGACTCGACCTCCAATAAACTACTGTCAGTTTCGAAAGGATATTAGCTAAAAAAGAAAGTCTCTTCAAGCTCACATCCAGATGTTTTCTAAATCAGAATTCGATATACACACTGGATAGTTTTATATTCAGTTTCTAGGTTCTGTGACCTTGACCTACTGACCTCAAAATATATCAATATCAAGATAACTATTTTGTCAATATATCTTCAGTGAAAATTTGGAGTTGATTGACTGGACGCTATTGGGGTTCATGTGGAACAAGAAATTTGTGACACGCACACATACACACACAGACGGACAGCAATTGCGGGAGATAATGAGGAAAGTTACAGTTAGTACGACAAAAACGGATCACCAACAGTAGCGGATCACCTATTTGTCCAAACTTGAACCATTGCATATATATTTCTTGGAAATTTTCATAAACAGAGCCGTCTATTTGTTTCGAGCTGCCAAAAGAGAATAAAATAAAATAAAATATAAATTAAAGGGAAAGAAAAAGAAGAAAACTGGGCGACATTTATTATTCCAAGTTTCTCAAACTTTCCGACTCTGAGGAAGCGACATACGTTGGCAAGTTTGAAATGAAACATTTGTATTCATTTGAACCAACTGAATTTGTCGGTGGTAAACTCGGTAGTTACAGATCAACCACTTTCGCCCATACAAGTAGGCTTAGTTTAGTGTGAAGGGGAGATAATCGAGATGCGGGCCTTCTTTATCGAGTTGAACACGCTAAATTATAGCATGAGTGCACACTATGCTGAATAGATTAGAGTTCCAGCAGAAACAGAACTATAACGCTTCATGTAAAAAGAATAACTTCATGACTTACTGTACTGTTGCTCTATGTTGTTGTTGTTGTTTATCTGTATATGCACTGAACTGTGACAAAAAAAATCCGGTGTATATATATAAATTAAATGAAATTAACTTCGAACAGGCTGATATCTATCATCTCATAGATCTCCATCACACAGTCATCAGCTTTCAACTAAATGAATTACCTTCCAGATCTCACTCAATATTGGCATTGCCTACGAGGAGAATAGAGAAATTTTGCTGCAACCCCAAATCGCATAAAAAGCCTATCCGCACTCTTGCGCGCCACTAATACAAGGGCATTATAAGATTTGAAAACCAAATGCGTAAACGAAGAGGAAAAAGTCCACGAAATAATTTGTGTTTATTTGTAAAGTTTCTGCATATCGGGCATTTATAAATGAAAATTGAAACATTTTTCTCTAATATAAATTGATAAATTGGGTAAATTTAAAAAGAATGGACAAATGATAACGTTAAACGGGAAGACAATTCACCATATATATGGTCAATTCCACATAACTCTAGGTAGGCCTACTTAATCTCTAAATTCTTAAGCTCCAATTACCGTGATAACTCTGAAACAGTTGTGTAGTAGGTACCCTGCGCTGTTAAGAGCAACAACAAAACGTACTAAACAATTGACTTCATGCTCAGTGGCGCCCCCTACAGTCTGCAATAATTTCACTAACAGGTGGCCAATTTCAATATATTTTGAATTCATGAGAAATAATACCCCAGATACTTGGGGTCAAACGTTTGTTGTTATAATTTATCATACAAATGACCAGTCTTCTCATAGTTATCAAAAGAATTTCGTAATTATTAATTTTGAATTGCATAATATGACTTAGACATCTGAAAATATTGCTGTTGCGCCCGTGACGTTTTTTCTATAATTATTGATAAGCAACCAAAGAAATGTATTGCAAAATTTTATGTTGACTCTTTTTTATTTTTAGTTGATAATCCCCAATGATATTATCCAGGAAACAATTCTCTGTTGTTTAATTAACCTGGTTAATTAGTGTCACGGGCTAGAGTTTATGTTGTCACCGGCGCTACATCTGCGAGTGTAGCACCCGTGATGATATTTCATGCAAAGTAGTTCAACCAGAAAAGCACTACGTAACTTCAATTTTGCAACACTGGATTTATTGGGGGCGGAAGATTTGTCACAAGCCAAATTTAGGTCAAGGTCAAAGGGTGTAAGGCCACTATGATCCCAAAATGAGGAAATTGTTCAAAGTCACATTTTTTTTTTTTTAATTTTTGTGTCATTACTTACATTAAGGGAAGATTATATGTCAGGTATTGGTACCAAAATTTAGTTCAATGTCAGAAGTGAAGGTCTCCAGAAAACCGGAAATCATTAAAAATCAGACAGGATAGTCATGAAAAATGAAAAGAAAGACATATCCTCGATCGAACAACATCAGGTTCTAAGACAGTTGGAATATCCCTCATTGAACGTTCGCAGTCACATTATCATGATTATTTTCAAAACAGACCCATCACAAATTGATTAACTTACCCTACAAGAGCAGTTCTATTACTTCACTCTGCATTCTAGTGTGTCTCAGGGTAGCCTATCAATTACTATCGTTCCTCGAGTGGATTTATTTATGTCAAATCGATGGTCAGTCATGTTTTGATAATGTACATGTAAAACTCTTCTACTGAATTATAGTTTATGATAAAAGTTTAAACTCTGACTAGTAAATCAGAATAAGTTTAGGTATACACGATAGATATCTCATTTTTGGTCATTCCTGTGACAATGTATATATACACAGTATATATCCCCCTTTTGTTCATTTCTGTGACAATGTATATATACACAGTATATATCCCTTTTTGGTCATTTCTGTGACAATGTATATATATACTGTAGATATCCCCTTTTTGGTCATTTCTGTGACAATGTATATATACACAGTAGATATCCCCTTTTTGGTCATTTCTGTGACAATGTATATATACACAGTAGATATCCCCTTTTTGGTCATTTCTGTGACAATGTATATATACACAGTAGATATCCCCATTTTGGTTATTTCTGTGACAATGTATATATACACAGTAGATATCCCCTTTTTGGTCATTTCTGTGACAATGTATATATACACAGTAGATATCCCCTTTTTGGTCATTTCTGTGACAATGTATATATACACAGTAGATATCCCCTTTTTAGTCATTTCTGTGACAATGTATATATACACAGTAGATATCCCTTTTTTTGGTCATTTCTGTGACCATGCAATTTTCTAATTACCCAAAGGAGAAATCTAACCTCTGTTCACAATTTACGGTTTTAAAATAGTTCTGTTCAAATTCTGGGCAGTTTACTGACCAAGAATGTGCTTGAATGTAGCGCCCGTGACAATGGAATTGACCATATATTTTTTAAGGGGAATACTTCACCGGTTTCTCTCCAGTATGAGTTGTCTGGTCAGATTTCTCTTTAATGTACACCTGTACTCACGCACTGGACACTTGAACGGTTTCTCTCCAGTGTGTTTTCTATTATGTTCAGTCAGACTATCCGGTGTTGTACACCTGTACTCACGCACTCGACTATTGTAGGGTTTCTCTCCAGCATGAGTTTTCTTGTGTCTGGTCAGAATACCCAGGTCTTGTACAACTGTACTCACACACTGGGCACTTGTATGGTTTCACTTCAGTACGAGTCGCCATGTTACTATCAAGTTATCGATTGTGCTGCCGTTATCAAATACCAGGTTCTTGAAGCATGTCCTAAATGATGAGTGATGGTTACAATACAATACAATACAAACTTTATTTATACTCAGAACTACAATATTTGCAACGCTAGCTCTACCGAGCTAATATATCTGAGGTTAAATAACAGTAAAAATAAATTAAAAATAACGATGAAGGTAAAAAACTCAGTAGCATAATAAAACTTAGATTTTGCAGAAGTGGCATTTGCATGCATCACCCGTCCACGTTTTTATTAACCTCCTGAAAACCTTAATGTCAGTTGTTTCCCGGAGCTGATCTTGTAGTCCGTTCCATATTTGGGCACCGAAGGTTTTGAAGGAGTGTAACCCAGAAGTTACAGTTCTGACATGCTGCCTAGTAACAGTGTTTTTTTGCCTTAGATTATACCGGCAGTTTTTCTTTTCGAACATATCGTTCAGATAAGGTGGGTTCAGCCCATTCAGACATTTAAAAACCTCGATGGCAATTTTCTGCAATCTAGCCACCTCGAGACTTGGCAGATTTGCTTTCCTGAGCAAGGCTTCATAAGACAAATGGTTAGTCTTATATATAAATTGTAGAGCTCTATGCTGTAGCTTTTCTAACTTTTTAGTGTTTACAGCTCCACAGTGATGCCAAACTACAGGGCAATAACCACTTGTTTGCCTTACCTGGTGCACAATTTCAGATTTACTTTTCCCCTCAACTAAGACAGAGTTATCGTCGGCATAATTAAAAAACTTTCCAAGTTTAATACAATTATAAATGTCATTAATAAAAATGTTAAAAATTGTTGTGTACAATCGAGGGGGATCTCTTCAATATGGGCGATCAGCAGTTCCTCTATTTGACTAATCAACGTGATATATGCATTCTGAAATCATATAACATAATTTCAGCATTCTTATTTGCGATAAGTTTACCACACTATGAACGGAAGAACGACGTTTTCCGATGTTGCTAAATGCAGAAACTCTTTTGTGGACAATTGGATCTCCCCCGTGTGAAGTTCTGAATAATGGATCATGCCCCCCCCCCCGCTGTGTAAGTTGACGTGTTGGGTGTACACATACATCAAGTTCAACTGTACCCCAAAGTTCACCCGACAGTCGAGTAAGACGCGTCAGAGATAACCCAATTGAGCTTCACGTAGTGGAACGATTTTAGATTCACTCGTGCCAACAAAACTAGAACCGGAACAACATATACACTAAGAAACTTGTACTCAAAGTTATATTTAATATTCATTTTGATTCGAAGATTTCGCAATATCAATCAGGATCGAGCCTAGTATTTGTGCGTCCACTCTTTTGTACAATGTCGAGTTTCTTTGAAATTGTTACGTGTTGACCACGGTCGCCATTTTGAACTCGACCACTGGATCACTCTCGTCATCCCAGTCCGTCACGATAATGATGTCAATATTCCCCAAATTGTATTCCTGGTTGTATCGAAACGTCTTATAGATTCCTGTAATCACGAGCAGTGTGTTCGATTTATGTTAATGAATTGCAAAAGTTTCTAGACTCTCAATCCCTTATTTTTCATGGTGTTACAGGGAGTCTCAACCCTATCTCGACGAAGTTAAATTTGGTAATTGTACGGAGTTTCACTTGAAATAGCGAATTTCGGGACTGCTCGGAACGCTGTTAATCCTTGGCAGCCGGGACTGGCCGTATACCAGGGGATTTGCGCGACATCCGGCTATCTCAGAACCGAACTGGGATTGCCCGAAGCTAGAATTCCGGAGCGGTCCGAAGCGGAAAGCTCGTGCACTTTATCCACTCGAGGGTTGGGTTTTGTTGAGACAAGACACGTTATGTTTCGGGTGGTTGGCGGGACGATTTCATCGGGGGGGTATTTTAAGTGAACATTGATTTGAGTGTTGCCAGGAGGGGCACACTACTTCAGAAGCCGAGAGCTCATCGTACACGAGTATATATAAATCATGGCCATTACGGCCATTTCTTTTCCGTAGGGTTTTCTTCGATTTTGTCTCGAATTTTCCTTTTTATACGTCATTGCAAAAGAAAAAAATTGCTACAACTTCGATGGGAATCCAGTTGATGTCTTGAAAATACAAATAAAACCGGGATTAATTGGTTTCTTCGGAAATGAAACAAGAAAAATAGAAAATTGATAGAAAACGGCGAAGGCCCTGATGGGTCACAGTACGAAACCGAGAACAGACCGGGAACAATTCTTCAACGTCCTCGCGAGCGAGTGTATCTATCGATAAACGATACAGATTGGCCTGGAGATGTGAATGACAGCTCGCGGCCTATCGGCTTTTCATCTTGCCAACGAAATAGTTCCTGTGTACCAAATTTCAGAAAGATCCATGAAATATTTCCTGAGAATTCACGGTAACAATGTTTCAAGGGGAAATTCAGGATGGCCGCCTTGTGGCCATATTGGATTTTGGATTCGGAACGAAAAAGGTATCTTGCACAACTAGACCATAAGGGGAACCTGTGTACCAAATTTAATAAAGATCCATGCAGTAGTTCCTGAGAAATCGCAATAAAGTTTCATGGGGAAATCCAAGATGGCCGTCTGATGGACATATTGGAATTTGGAATCGGACCAGAAAAGGTATCTTGCACAATTGAACCGGTGTATCAAATTTGAGAAAGATCCAGGCTGTACTTCCTGAGAAATCATGATAAAAAAATTTCATGGGGAAGTATAAGATGGCCGCCTGGTGACCACATTGGATTTTTGATTCGGACCGAAAAAGGCATCTTGCATATCGAGACCCTAAGGGGAACCTGTGTACCAAATTTGAGAAAGATCCATGCAGTACTTCCTGAGAAATCACGATAACAAATTTGCATGGGAAAATCAAAGATGGCCGCCTGTTGGCCATATTGAATTTTCGAATCGGACCAGAAAAAGTATCTCGCACAACTAGACGACAAGGTGAACTTGTGTACCAAACTTAACAAAGATCCATGCAGTACTTCCTGAGAAATAGCAATAACAAAGTTTCATGGGGAAATCCAAGATGGCCGTCTGATGGATATATTGGATTTTGGAATCGGACCAGAAAAGGTATCTTGCACAATTGAACCTGTGTATCAAATTTTGAGAAAGATCCAGGCTGTACTTCCTGAGAAATCATGATAAAAAAATTTCATGGGGAAGTCTAAGATGGCCGCCCGGTGACCATATTGGATTTCTGATTCGGACCGAAAAAGGCATCTTGCATATCGAGACCCTAAGGGGAACCTGTGTACCAAAATTGAGAAAGATCCATGCAGTAGTTCCTGAGAAATGACGATAAAGTGGTATGGGGAAATCCAAGATGGCTGCCTGGTGGCCATACTGGATTTTCAAATCGTACCAGGAAAGGTATGTTGCACAACCAGACCCCAAGGGGAACCTGTGTACCAAATTTGAGAAAGATCCATGCAGTAGTTCCTGAGAAATCGCGATAACAATGTTTCATGGGGAAATCCAAGATGGCTGTCTGGTGGCCATAGTGGATTTTCGAATCGGACCGAAAAAAAAGGTTTCTTGCACAACTAGACCCCAAGGAGAACCTGTGTACCAAATTTGAGGAAGATCCATGCAGTAGTTTCTGAGAAATCGCGATAAGGTTTCATGGGGAAATCCAAGATGGCTGCCGGGTGGCCATATTAGATTTTCGAATCGGATCAAAAAAGGTTTCTTGCACAACTAGACCTCAAGGGAAACCTCTGTACCAAATTTGAGAAAGATCCATGCATGCAGTAGTTCCCGAGAAATCGCGATAACAAGGTTTCATGGGGAAATCCAAGATGGCTGCCTGGCGGCCATATTGGATTTTCGAATCGGACCAAAAAAGGTATCTTGCACAACTAGACCATAAGGGGAACCTGTGTACCAAATTTAACAAAGATCCATGCAGTAGTTCCTGAGAAATCGCAATAATGTTTCATGGGGAAATGCAAGATGGCCGTCTGATGGACATATTGGATTTTGGAATCGGACCAGAAAAGGTATCTTGCACAATTGAACCGGTGTATCAAATTTGAGAAAGATCCAGGCTGTACTTCCTGAGAAATCATGATAAAAAAATTTCATGGGGAAGTATAAGATGGCAGCCTGATGACCATATTGGATTTTTGATTCGGACCGCATAATGCATCTTGCATGTCGAGACCCTAAGGGGAACCTGTGTACCAAATTTGAGAAAGATCCATGCAGTACTTCCTGAGAAATCACGATAACAAATTTGCATGGGAAAATCAAAGATGGCCGCCTGTTGGCGATATTGAATTTTCGAATCGGCCCAGAAAAGGTATCTTGCACAACTAGACGACAAGGTGAACATGTGTACCAAATTTAACAAAGATCCATGCAGTAGTTCCTGGGAAATCGCAATAACAAAGTTTCATGGGGAAATCCAAGATGGCCGTCTGATGGACATATTGGATTTTGGAATCGGACCAGAAAAGGTATCTTGCACAATTGAACCTGTGTATCAAATTTGAGAAAGATCCAGGCTGTACTTCCTGAGAAATCATGATAAAAAAATTTCATGGGGAAGTATAAGATGGCCGCCTGATGACCATATTGGATTTTTGATTCGGACCGCATAAGGCATCTTGCATGTCGAGACCCTAAGGGGAACCTGTGTACCAAATTTGAGAAAGATCCATGCGGTAATACCTGAGAAATCACGATAACAAATTTGCATGGGAAAATCAAAGATGGCCGCCTGTTGGCCATATTGAATTTTCGAATCGGACCAGAAAAAGTATCTTGCACAACTAGACCCCAAGGGGAACCTGTGTACCACATTTGAGAAAGATCCAAGTAGTAGTTCCTGTAACGAGAATTGGTTACGGACGGACGACGGACGGACGACGGACCACCGACGAAAAGCGATTTGAACAGCCCACCATCTGGTGATGGTGGGCTAAAAAAGTGGTTGGGTATGTTCATGTATATTGGATGAGGTTATGACTCGAATGGCACGCTTTTGGACGCACAGTTGAGAAAATGAAGTTTTCAGGGATTTGAGGACCTAAATATTCATCGAAGTTTGTTGTGGTATTTGGAATTTGTGAATCTTGGTTCGATGCCACCGAACTAAATATTCATTGAATTTGTTGGCAATTGTTTCGTTATCGGTAGTTTCACCGAGAATCACAAGTGTTAAAAGTGGTACCAGGAATATCACTCTTCTTGAGTAGTTTAAGATGAAGAGTTTTATGTAAAAGCATGAAATGAATGATTACTATGGATACCTAAAGAAACATGATTATCTGTTAGGGCATAAAATAACTGACAAGAAACTCAGTATAGTGCAGATATGTCCTATTGTCTATAATAGAATGAGTGGTGAATATCTCACATTGTGTAAAACGAATAAAAATTAGGTCAATATAGTAGTACATATAGACCAATCTGTCTATCTATATTAGAGTGAATAGTTCGCAGTTCAAACTGTCTGCCTTTGTATAGATTTATTTAACACGGGCTTCAATTCTGAACAAAGAAATACAACCATAGGTTTGTAATAGAATATATAATTTGTAGCTAACATTGACTGTCAATGTATATAGTAGATACAAATTTGTCAGTGATGTACAAGTAAATCATTCTACTGATCTATGAACAGTTCATATTCAATTTGGAATTTTTAAATCCCAAGCTACATAACTGTGATCTATGGGACATAACTATGTTATTAGTTTTTAACTATGCCAATACAGTACAGGAATTCACCCTTCTTGATTGACCGCACTGCGGTGGTCTAATGGTTAGAGCGTCGGCCTCGTAAGCGGTATGTACTGGGTTCGATCGCAGGCCGGATCATACCTAAGACTTGCAAAATGGAACTTGTTGCTCCCTCGCTTACTCTCAGCATTAAGAGGATAGAACAAGGACTGGTTCGCTCGGTGTCAGTATAATGTGACTGAGTGGGGTGTCATGTCTGCCTATGGCATGATATTTCAGTGGGACAGCACTATAAAATGGCAGCATTAGATCTGCTCTGTTACGAGTAGGTACCTCTGCCCCTCCCCCTCCTCTCCCTTCCCTTCTCCGTCGTGATATAGCTGAAAAAATGTTGAAAGCGACGTTAAACCCTATTCACTCACTCACTCCTTCTTGATTGTTGTATGGTAAAATCCTTGTCGGTCAAATCATGGGATAAAGATAAAGTCTGTTTACCAAAATTAAGAGTGAAAATCCATTAGGGCATAGAATGATTTACAAATAACTCCGCATAGTATAAAATATTCTATAATAGAATGGATAGTGAACAGATGACATTAGTAGTAGGGTTAGAGGATATCGGACCTCTTTTCACCTGGATGTAACTATGACGTCACAACTTCCGATGGTGGCGCCATCTGTACACTTTGGACGCAAGGGAGACAGCTTGATCTGTCAGAGTAGAGGCGTGGCCTTTGGTACATGTCTATACTTGTTGGTGTGTGTTGATGTACTGGGGTTTTTCCTAGGCGGCCATGTTTTAAAATGGCTGTGTTTTTGGGCGGCCATGTTGGAAAATGGCCGTGTTTTTGGGCGGCCATGTTTTAAAATGGCCGTGTTTTTGGGCGGCCATGTTTTAAAATGGCCGTGTTTTTGGGCGGCCATGTTTTAAAATGGCCGTGTTTTTGGGCGGCCATGTTGGAAAATGGCCGTGTTTTTGGGCAGCCATGTTGTAAAATGGCCGTGTTTTTGGGCGGCCATGTTGGATAGAAAAACGTATAAAAGGGGGTGATTTTTAGGGGTTGGGTGTATTCATTGCACTACCTTACGGAGCACTCTGACTGACCTGACCAGCCTGACCAGCCTGCCTGCCTGCCTGCCTGACCGCTAGCCAGCCTGCCTGTTTGCCTACCAGCTTGTTCTCACGAGAGGAGGAGAGAAAGCATGAGACGTGGAGAAGATTTTCCCTGGGACCCAGCAGCACCTCCGGTTGAAGTCTTGCCTGAAGACGAGCGTGTGAGGGACATTTATCAACGTCACTGGGCTACCATACGTCATTGTTTTCACCGTGACCGTCGTCTATTGGACTTGTATAACTTTCGACTGCAGGACCTTACGTATTTGTCTACTTATGCGGAGAACATTTCACAGACCAGGTCACAGCGTTCAAGTTAAATATCACATTCGGGTACATTTTACAGCACAAGGACACGGATCAGGTGCGGTATTATTATCCCAGCAATAATACTTATGTGTTTGACCAGCCATTCACGGCGACGGATGCGATTTCTCTTGAGCCACTCATCGACCAATTGACTACGTTGGACCCATTGGAATGGGCCCGGTTGCAACGCCCCAATACCCAATGGCTTGTGAAAATGGTGACCAACGTCACATTTATCGTCACAAAAATGAGAGATCATCCTATCGGTGCTCCTGTACTACTACCCCCTTCCTTGGCTGCTTCATCGAAAAGGCATGTATGCATTAACGGCAGCGAAACACGCACCCTACAAAGACCGGAAATGTGTGTTTCGGTGTTTGGCCGTGCATCTGGACGAGTGTGATCCCCAGTGTTGTGACAAAGTGGCCAATGGCTATTGGGAACAGTACTTAGAGCAGCAAGACTTGGATGAGCGGCACTTCCGTGGAGGCCCGTTCAAGAATTTGGATGATGTGGAAACTCTGTTCAACATCAATATCTTTGTATACCGATTACGATGCGAGGAGGATACGTTTGTGGCTGAATTGGTTCGTCGTTCAACAGAACGATACGCTTCTACCATGAAAGTCAATGTCTTCGACTACAATGGCGTGAGTCATTTTTCGCTCATCCACAATATGAGCCAGTACGCCCAGTCTTACAGTTGTGCCCAATGCCATCGGGTGTTTGACCAGTCTTGGAACCTACATCGACACGAGAAGATTTGTGAGAAACGAAAATTTCCTGGTGGGGTGTATCATAATACGCCTACTATTTTCGTTATTTTCCCTACCGGGCGTGTTACGATTTTGAGGCCCTATTGGAGCCCATGGACATGTTTTCAGCGAAAACGCAGTGGACGCAGCGCCATATTCCCCTGAGTGTCAGCATTTCCAGCAACGTACCTGGCTATGACGCTGCACCGGTCTGTTTCGTGTCTACCGGGGATTCCCATGAGTTGATCACCTGCATGATGGCGTATTTAGAGGAAATCAGTGCGGCCAGTACGGAATTGTTGGTGTCCAAGTTCCAGGACATACTGGACCAGCTGGACGATCGGATTCCTATACCGGGTGTAGCGTTTAGTGACGATGAAGAGTCGGAGTCGGAGCCGGAGTCGCAGCCGGAGCCCATGCAGTCGCAGGATATGCCTTTACCGAAACCGTATGCGGAGAAATTGAAAGTGCGCTTCCTACAATATCTAGGTCAGTTACCGGGGCTGGGTTTCAACTCGGGACGATATGACTTGAACATGGTGAAGGAATTTCTCTACCCCTACTTGGCCCAGGCGAATACCATCAAGTCCGTCATCAAGAAGATCAATAATCATATGGCCCTCACTACCACATCACTTCATTTCCTGGATGTACGGAACTACTTAGCTCCTAATTATAGCTATGATCAGTGGGTGAAGGCGTATGACTGTGCACAAACCAAAGGGAGGTTCCCATACACGTATATATCGACTCTCGACCGTTTGCAGGAAACACAGTTGCCACCCCGGGATGCTTTCTTTGACGATTTGAAGCAAGTGGAATGTCTGGAGGACACGTACCGGGAACTACAGCAGGTTTGGAACGATCAGCATATGCAGACCTTGCGAGATTTCCTGATGTGGTATAATAACTTAGATGTGGTTCCTTTCCTGGAAGCGGCCGAGAAAATGATTCAACTCTTTCGTCGTGAGATGCACGCATGCATCTTCAAGGAGTGCTTGAGTTTACCGGGTCTGGCGCTTCGCCATCTTTTTCAAGAGTGTCCTACGTACTTCTCGCTGATACAGCAACAAGATGCGGACATGCATCATTGTCTAAAGCAGAACATTGTCGGTGGACCGAGTCTTATTTTTCACCGTTATCACGAGAAGGACGTCACTACTCTCCCCAGTGGAAAACCCTGTGCTAAGATCATCGGTTTCGATGCCAGTGCCTTGTACCTGTGGTCTCTGGCCCAACCTATGCCCAGTGGACATTATACACGTTGGTTGGCGGAAGGTCGGCATTTTACACCACAACGCACTCCCTACAAGCATCTGGCTGATCAGTGGTTGGATTGGGAAGCCTATCGACGGGGAATTTATATACGACACCAGACCAACGCCACAGAGAAGCGGATAGGAGATCGTCGACTCCCCGTCGATGGGTTTGCCCTGGTGGGTAGGACACCGACCGTATTTCAATTTTACGGTTGCTATTGACACAGCCACGAATGCCATTTCAGCGCTGGACGCTTCAACGAACGACGTGGAAAAGCACCGGAAGAATTACAGGAAGAAGTGGTGGAGAACGGTGATTATGTGAAAGAGAGAGGATACCATCTCATCGAAATGTGAGAGTGTGAATTTCATACCATGTGCCAGGCCCTACCCCATTTACGGCGTTTTCTAAAAGAGCGCGAGTACCCGCTGAGTCGTCGGCCACTCCTGAGTCTGCCACAGATGCTGGACGCCATTCGTTCGGGGGACCTCTACGGCTTTGTCGAATGTGATTTGCATGTTCCCGACACTCTGAAGCCCCTCTTCGCCCAGTACCCTCCCATCTTTAAGAACACGCTGGTGGGTCGAGATGATATTGGGGACACCATGGGGTCCCATGCGGAGCAACACGCGTGTTTGGCTCGACCTCGACGGATGTTGATTGGCAGTATGTGGGCAGAGAAAATCTTGCTGGGCACTCCCTTATTACAGTGGTACATGAGCCATGGTTTGGAAATTACCAAAATATACCAAGTGATACAGTACGTACCCCACGCCTGTTTTGCGGAGAATGCCGACATCGTGACGTCTGCCCGTCGTCAAGGTGTCCAAGACCCGAGTAAGGCCATCATCGGTGAATCGTGGAAGTTGACGGGCAATGGATATTATGGAAAAACGGTCACGAACCAGGATAAGCACGTGAACGTGAACATTTATACTACTTCCCAAGCCCGCAAAAAAGTGAATTCTCCTCTGTTTCGCTCCGTGCAGGTCATCGATGACGACACCTATGAAATTACTTTAGCCAAGAAGACTATCCGTTACAACCTACCCCTGCAGATTGGATGTATGGTATACCAGGTGGCCAAGCCGAGGATGCTGCAGTTTCTCTATGATTTCATGGGTGTGTATTATAATTCATCAGATTGGCAACTCATGGAGATGGATACGGACTCGGCCTACATGGCCGTCTCTAATGCGGATTGGGAGTCCCTGGTGAAACCTGAGTTACGGGCACAGTGTGAAGCGGAACGGGACCAGTGGTTACCTGGACGTGACCATTACCAGTACGATAAGCGTACGCCGGGCCTCTTCAAGCTGGAGTGGAGTGGGGATGCTATGATTGCTCTCTCCTCCAAGACATATTACTGTTACGGGGGAGACGAAAATAAGTTTAGCTGCAAAGGGGTGAGCCGGCGCGATCCCAACATCGACAAAGCCTTGTACTTGAACGTGCTGCAAAGCCAGGCCAGTGCGAGTGGAACTAACCGAGGATTTCGGGTGGTGGACCACCAGATGCGGACGTACATCCAGCAACGAGACGCCTTTACTTTTTTTTTACCCGAAACGGAAAGTCCTGGCCGATGGCATCAGAACTACTTACTTGGACTTGTGAAAAATGTCGAACACACACTATAACTGTTGATACGCGAGTTAAAAACTGTAAAAGTCAGGATGGCCGAGTGGTCTAAGGCGCCGGTATTAAGTGCTGGTCGGCGAAAAGCTGGCGTAGGTTCGAATCCTACTCCTGACAGATTTTTTTTGTACCACTTGTATATACATACCACTTATATTCTAAAAAACTGTAAAAGTCAGGATGGCCGAAAGGTCTAAGGCGCCGGTATTAAGTGCTGGTCGGCAAAATGCCGGACGTAGGTTCGAATCCTACTCCTGACACAATTTTTTTTGTACCACTTGTATATACATACCACTACTATTCTATTTGTACATACCACCTGTATTCTATTTGTACATAGTGTAACTCTTCCCTTCTTGTTGACTTAAATAAAAAAAATAAGTGAAAACCATCATTTTTGTGTTTTTTTCATGAATTTTATTCAACATCAATGAACGTCAGAACAACAACGTCATAACAATAACGTGATAATAAAAAAACAATAGTACTGCGCGCAGTGCATTGAATTTAAGTTAACCCTACCTGGCCTGGGGGGATGCCATTATGGCCCCCCCTACCAAACTTTCTGCACTATCTCCGGAACGGCAAAAAAATGAAGAGCTGAAACTCCGTGACTTTATAATTTATCTTATTGGGGTCATTTTGAGCCTATTTGCATAACCCCCCGAGCAGAGGATCATGGGTAAATCCAAGATGGCGGCCACGTGGGTACCAGAAAAGTGATGTTTTTCTCAAATTTCTTCAAAATTTCTGCTTTTCCGCAATGAAAAGCGGGCAAAAAATATTTTATTTCATATCACATTAATATTTGCTAAATTTTCGTACAGTTTTTGTGGAGAAATTGCAAAAATAAAAAATTCGGAAAATCTGACCGAAAAATCGACCAAAAAATGTCGTTTTTGAAAATGACCTCATCAAAGCGGCCATTTTGGAATTTTTTACATTTTCTGGTAGAGCTTGACCCAGGGGTATAGTGTAATAAGTTTCAGCCCCCTAGCTCAAGGGATAAGAAAAATAATTAGGGGGGCCATTTCGGCCCCCCCCAGGCCTGGACAGGTCCCAAAAAGCCCAGGCCAGATAGGGTTAACCAGAGAAATGGAGCATGCACATTAAATCGAGAGGCCGTCCAGTCATAGACGAGTACATCACGGTCTTCGGCTTGACAATAATCATCAAACATGTGTACGATGGTTTGCATAGAATGTCCTCTACTCCGGTGAGTGAGATAAAACACACAGTACTGTCCGCATACACTACTCAAGGGTCCTTGTAATCTTTGAGTATTCCAACGCCACACTGTAGTAGATACGTCCATGAATTTCACCAAATCGGGATGTAGGGGTGCAAGTCCGTAGGAATCAAAGTATTCGCCTTGGCCTAGGGTGTCCACGTACACAGCTACCCAATGTTCACTGGGTATTCAGGATGTAGGCTGCTGGGGTGGTGGAGTGGGTGGGAAACACATTGCGTGGAAACACACCTCGAAAGGGTACCTTAGGATCTCGCCATCAGCTGCTCTGTATCCATGACTCTAGCTGGCGTAGTCACACAGCACGTTTCTTTGCTGATCCACGCTGATGACGTTATCAAACTCGGCGTAGCAAATCACGTTAATGCTCTGGGCTAGACCGTCGGCAAAACGCAGTTCCAACCGTAGGTTTCCTTTCTTGAGCAAGGCCAGTTGATGATCGTGTTCCAAGGTGGGGGTGAGGTCGAAGGCGAACAACGTGTACCCACGGTGAAAGTCTTGTCGAGTGATGGTATTTCCTTCGTCCTGGTTGTTTTGTCCTGTGGCTGTAAACAGGTTCAGGTAGCTCCGCACATAGTTTTGGTTACCAAAATCCGGTTGTAATGGACGGGCTGGAATTTGATGGCCAGCCACGTGCAGTGCCAAAAAGTTGAGGTTGAAATGTTGAAAGGCGAACGGATTCTCATCCCACGCTCCATTGAAAGCGGTGTTGGTCACACACGCTATGGTAAGACGTTTAGGGAGATCCCCTAGAAATAAATTTTCACGATTGGCCATCATCGTACCTGTTGGCACAGAGCACACCTTGGTCTGTACGCGTCGGATGGGGTACAGGGCTGGTTTTTTCGATACGGCTTCCAAGTGACTCACCAACACTCCCTGTTGCAAATCCACCGTACGCACAAACAGGGCTGCATCTTCTAGGACGATCTTGTAATTGGGGTCCTCTCCAGCGGCCATTAAGGCGAACGCAGGTGTGGAACGGATCAACTTGATCTTGATGGATATACCGTTCATCATGTAGCGGTCTTGCAGGAACAGATCGGCGTGGAGTCGTCCCATCATATCGACGGACTTGCTATTGCCTGTTATGTTTTTGCGCGCGGTGAACCCATTATTGGCAGCGACCACGCTATTCATGGATCCGGGTGTATCCTTGTAGTACAGCGAAGCATGCAAGTGTGTTTTTTGGCATCTGCACCATACGACAACAGCGTCTCCATGTAGGCTCGGTACGGGTACGTATTGGTGGACGTACTGATGAGTTTATCGCTCATACTCATATCCACCTGTTGGAACAAGGAGTGCAGCCAAAGATTCACCGGGCCTACTATCGCATCGTCCGCTAGGGGGTCCCCGGCTGCGTCCACTATTTTGGCTTTCACGTACAAGTAGGTGTGGGCTAAATCCAGGTAGGCCGTATCTTTGTTTTCAATGGTAAATTCCACAGGTCCCGTCCCCGTCAGGCTAGCCAGGGGTTGATGTTCTACCCAACGTCCTTCGGCTACACTGGTCTGGGTGGGTGGAATAGTTCACAAATCCAATTCACTGTTGGTAGACGGACACGACTCGGAGTGAATGAATGCCATTATGCGAAGATGTCTCTCCTACTACTCTTCTTCTTCTTCTTCTTCGTCTTATTCCGGGGTGTGCGTCGTCGGTGTGTCGGACGTCGAATGACTCTTTGCTGTGTCCGTGGTTGTCTTTTAAGGGCTTTGGCGATCAAGACGCTGCCTGCTTCTTTAGCCCGTCGTTTGAAGGCTTGTCGTGGTGCTGTACCTCCCAAGACATCACCGGCCACGTGCAATCCACTGCGTACCGCTTGTTTCCCCACCGCTTTGACACCCCGTGTCACCAAGGGCAAGAACGTTTTCACGATGCTCCCCAGTATGTTCCCCAATCCGTGACCTCGTTGCATGCGTGCACCGCTAAAGATGGGCAAGCTCCCTCCCGTTTGTTTCTTGTAGTAGTCGGCATAGCTGGGCGTATGGCACTGGTAAGGCACGTACATTATACGAAGTGAGGAGAACGGGCTTGTCGGAAATGAAGTGTCAGCACCACTTTCCCTCGTTCGAATGCGACCGGGTGTCCCGTGTCATCTCTTATATCCACCATGATCGTGTTGATATCGGTATGTCGTACGAGGAGGTAGAGTATATGGCTGAAACTCTGGTTGACTTGATTGCCATCCGTCTTGCTAAGGGGGACCACCCGCAACAGAGGTGTGTTCACATCGGACGCAGTGGACAGCCATATTTTAACACATTATGCGCCACTTCACACAAACACCGTACCAAGTCGGGATCCGCGCCGCGCACCAGGGCCCGGCCCACCTCCGTTGGCGCGCTGCGTAATACGCGGAGGGCCGGCGCGTGCTTGCGTATCCGTGCAGACATGATGAGGAAGTGACTGCTATAGGGTTGTGTCTTCTTCTTTTATTTGGGTGTGTACACCGTCTGCACCTCTCCGGGAAAAATGTGGGTGCGCAATCGAAGGGTGGAGGGGGTGTCTTTTTTCAAGTCGATGAGTAGATACCCGTGAGCTCCTTGGGTAGCATCTTCAAAGGCTTCTCGTACACAGGCCGTGTTTTTAGGGTACATCTGTTTGGCCAGGTGCATAATTTGGGAGGTGTCTCTGGGGTTTTTGAATAACACCACATACTGAGCATTCAAACTAATGTTCCTGTGCTCTTTGTTCTTACTGAAGAGATTCTGCACGATGTAGATGATGCTCAACCGACGATGATGGCTTCCTTTGGTAAAGAGACGGGTGATTCGACTGTCCGTTTCCGTCATGTGATCGTCCACCACCACCAACGTGTCTTCTGGCGTATCCTCGGGAGGTAAGCCTTCCACTAAGGTGAGTCTAGGGAGACGTGCCAGTTCCTCGTACGCCGGTTGCCAAGCTCCATAACACCACAGGATGCGAGCTACGGGAGGTGAAATGAGGGCTGACCCGTGTTGGATCAGGCGTTGAACGAAGTGTGTTTTCCCCGACCCTGTCGGTCCAGCGATGAGACACGTGAAAGGATGCTGCCACCGAGGATCCATAGCGTCGGTTTTTTTATTTGGTGATTTGCGCCCGGCGTTCAGAGGCCCACCACCGTTGTCGTAGATCCCACCGGGGATCGTAATTGTTCGGGTACCGTTGCCGTGATAAACGGTATTCACCGTATCCCCCTCTGGGTGTTAGCGTCGTGGTGTTGGGGGTGGTGGGTGTTATAGGTTGTCGTGATGTGGTGGAAGGTTCGTCGCTTCTCAGGGTAGATACGGGGGAGGTTGGCGGGATGAAAAGTGACCGCGTCGTGGGGCTGAGTGTGTGTGGTGATAGGGTCCGTGGTCTGAGGGTTGATACGGTAGGCTGGCGGATGAAAAGAGGACTAGACGGCGTCGTGGTGGTGGTGGTGGAAGTGGTGGTGGTGGTGGTGTTGGGTGGAGCAGCACTTGGACGAATGGTGTTGAAACAGGATATCAGGTACGCCAAATCGTAGAAGACTCCTCCAAATAAGGTACCCAGAAGCACTACTAGACACACTACGGTACCCACTTGTGCTTTTCGAGTGCGTAGCAGTAAGAGTAAATGTGCACTATCCATGGTACAACCCTACACTGAAGGATGTAGGCGATGTGAGGTAGAATTTATAGCCGTTTCATGTCACGGTCTGACACCCAGGAATTAAACGAACTGGGCCAGCCTTGCCATTTGACGAAATGATAGGGGATGCCACGTCGACGTTCCGTTTTCAAAATCTTTTCCACCGTGTAGTAGTCTTTCCGTGTTTTCACCACCGGTTGTAATTCCGCCTCGTAAAACGTGCCTTGCAGTGTTTCTCCTTGTAGATCTTCCAGTTGATAGACGTGTGGCTGTAGAGGTTTATGGCGAACGATGACAAAGTGCTCGTCACTCCAGTTGGGCAAGTAACTTTTCTCAAATTGCCCTTTCACTTTACTGATCCGTACCACATCTCCGCGTTTGTAACGGGGTGACGTGAGTGGTGGACTGGGGTCTATCGAGTACAGCGTACGGCGCACTTGATGATCGTTGCGTTCTGTCACATCGAGGGGAGCTCGCTGGATACTGCGATGATAGGCTCGATTGTGCCCTTGGACGAGTTGAGGTAGTACATCGATGTACCGTCGGGTGTTTTTGGCGGTAAAATACTTGTACATTCGTCCTTTGAAGGTACGATTGAATCGTTCCACTACAGAGGCTTTGGTCTCGTTGTACGTATGGAAGAAAAATACCTTCTGTTTCTTAAGAAAGGCTTGAAAGGGACGGTTGAGAAATTCTGTGCCTTCATCCGTTTGCAAATAGAGGGGTTTGCGCCCCGTCTTGAAAATCTGCTGGAACGCCCGTACCAGATTCTCTCCTGTTTTGGTGCGAATGGGTAGTACCCATGCGTACTTGGATAAAATATCGATACAGGTCAACATGTACCGATGTCCATCATTGTGGGGTGCAAATCGACTCATATCCACTAAATCAGCCTGCCATTGTGCGTCTATGCCTCCTTACGATGACTCGGTTACGGCGAAAATGTCGTCGGGCTGCTCAATGTAAGCTATAAGTGTCTTGGGTTTTTAACCAGTCTCGAACTTCAGTTCGACTGATGCCTTGGGAATGTGCAGCTCGAGCCAGCGCTCCCACAGCGCTATAAGCGGCTGGACTGGTAGGGTTGTAATACAAATCGGTTAACACCTTGTTCACAGTGGTACGCCACGTAGATTCCGACCGTCCACCTTTTCTCATCCCCTTTCGTGTGCCTATCTTCCTACCCCTCATCGGGGTGCCCCTGGTGTGGGTCCCCGTCCGGGTTGGGCTGTGGTGTGTTCGCTTCATGAGTAGACACGGACACTCTAGCCTCTGTGCACCCTATAGATATAGTACTTCATCGACCATGGGGATTACTTTTTCCAAGGCTGTCCATAGATCAGGGTCCAGAGTAAAACCACCTCGCTTCAGACAGAGGAGTCGAGCAAAATAGGGACCGCGGAAAATGTAGACGTCGTCACACAGGTGAATGCTATCACCGTCGAGGTCACCCAATAACACCCGTTTCAAGGTAGTCCAGCCTTCCGGGGATAAAGAGACACGCGCTGGTTCAGACGTACACCAACACCTACTGTCGTCATCGATGAGCTCCACGCGTTTGGGGTACAACAATAGGGTGCAGTCCGGTGTAAGAGTACGGGTAGCTACAGAGTTCGCCTCGGGGTGCAGTACGTCGTGGACGTCGGTGATAATAGCTTTCAGCGCCTGCCATAATGCCGGACGGAGTATGATAGAGGCACCACCACGCTGTTCTAACCGGGGAAAAAAAGAATCATCTCTACCACTTCGTAGGTAGACACCTACTCCCACGTGCATGAAATCCACTTCGGGTTCTTTTCCCTGTAACAACCGTGTCAGTAGAGTCCATCCTGTTAGGGTTAAACATAGCTTCACCTCTCGGGGATGTTCTTCGATGAGCAGCAGTTGATGGTCATAGACGATCAGGATGACATCAGGCGTGAGTTGGAAGAAGGCAAGCTCCCCAAGTGCTCCGTGCGCTGCCATGGTGGTGAATGACAAACACCGACGAGGCAAGTGTGTATATATCGAAGGGAATGCACTTCTCCCGTTCGTGAAAGTCCGTGATCACTCGTGTCTATTAAAACCCGTAGTCCGTAGCCGTACACGTTATAGGTTTTTTTCGCGCCTGTCTTTATCCGTACCCTGTATACGCTATAGTTTTTATTCCACCCTCTACCTTCGTGAAAGTCCGTGATGATTCGGGCTGTAATGTTATAAACATAGGAATGGACTTTAACCTAGGAATTCACCATAGGCGAATTTTGGGCAAAATTAGCGGATTGTAAATTAACCCAAGAAGGGTTGGGTGCGCGGAGCTCGGCGTAGGCACCTTGTAGGCTACCAATCAGCGACGCGTACATCCATTCTAATGTTATAAATAGACGCAATCATTTAACATAGGAATTTGCTATAGGTGAATTTCGTGTAAAATGAAGGGATTCTGACGTGGCCCAGAATGCATCACTGGCGCCAATACATAGCTGTACATGCAAAAATGTTTCAGGGTCAACCCTAATGTTATAAACATAGGAATGGATTTTAACCTGGGAATTGACTATAGGTGAATTTTGTACAAAATATGAGGATTGTAAATTAACACAGGAAGGGTGTGGCGCACGGACCTGGGCGTAGGCACCTTGTAGGCCACCAATCAGCGACGCGCACAGCCATTCTAATGTTATAAATAGACGCAATCATTTAACATAGGAATTTGCTATAGGTGAATTTGGTGTAAAATGAAGGGATTCTGACGTCACCCAGAATGCATCACTGGCGCCAATACATAGCTGTACATGCATTGGGGCTAGAGAAAAAATGTTTCAGGGCCAACCCTAATGTTATAAACATAGGAATAGATTTTAACCTGGGAATTGACTATTGGTGAATTTTGCGCAAAATGTGAGGATTGTAAATTAACCCAGGAAGGGTTGGGTGCGCGGACCTCGGCGTAGGCACCTTGTAGGCCACCAATGAGTGACGCGTACATCCATTCTAATGTTATAAATAGACGCAATCATTTAACATGGGAATTGACTATAGGCGAATTTCGTGCAAAATGAAGGGATTGTAAATTAACCCAGGAAGGGTTGGGGCGCGCTATATTGGCCAATCAGCTGACCCGAATAAGAGCCAACCCGCTGTCTATAAAAAGAGCCAATCCGCTGTCGCTAAAAAGAACCAATGAAGCCAGCATCACCCCATTGAAACAGCCAATGAAAATCTGCTGTATTTCAGTAGAAAGCCAGCGGGAGCGTGGTGAGCGTCATTCCAATCACCTTTCACATACTTTCAACACGTATTGAAGAAGAAGATGAACAGCAGAGTGCGAGTAGCGAAAATGTCCACAACAGGAGCTTCGGGGAGAATGGTAGCGGCACGGAGGGAGACAGCACGAAGACAAAAGAAGAGCATGATCAAAGCCGTAAAAGATTTCTGGTTGGGGAAAGTACGGGAATGGTGCCGACAGGTGGATAACCATTTCACTCCGGAGGCAGCCAGGAATCTGCGTGCCCTGATCGTGCTGGCCAGGACGGTCAGCGATGAGGCCTGGCTCATCCATCTCAAGGCAGCGATGGAGGAACTACATCCACCTCCTCCTCCTCCACAACAACAACAACAACAACGAGAGCCCGAATTCGTGGATATCAGCGCCATACCACCAGGAAATTTGCTACAAGAGATGCCCATTAGTGATGTCCACGAAGAGCCACAACAACAACACCGGTACACCTTGCAACCGTACCGGTACTTTTCAATCAGCGATTTTACGGAGTAGACAGGCAAACTCCCCCCTGAATAAAACAGGGTAAACAAATTGATATCAACGGCCCTTTTCAGGGCCAACCAAAGGCCCTTGTCAGGGCCACCTCAATCTACCGAAAGGGGGAACTTCTAACTTGGCACATTCAATTCAAATCAGGTTATACATCATCTCCTCTATATTCTATATAATTACCAATCTCCAACTCCAAAAAACAATCCCTGCCCCTCAACGGCCCTTTTCAGGGCCAACCCCTTAAAATCTTCCAACACACAGGGTTTTTTTCTCAGTGTTTTAGGGCCAACCCATGCAAAAATTTTGTACAGAATATGAGGATTGTAAAATTAACCCAGGAAGGGTGGGGTGCGCGCACCTCGACGTAGGCACCTTGTACGCCACCAATCAGCGACGTGTACATCGACTCTAATGTTATAAATAGACGCAATCATTTAACATGGAAATTTCCTATAGCGAATTTCGTGTAAAATGAAGGGATTCTGACGTGACCCAGAATGCATCACTCGCGCCAATACATAGCTGTACATGCATTGGGGCTAGAGAAAAATGTTTCAGGCCCAACCCTAATGTTATAAACATAGGAATGGACTTTAACCTGGGAATTGACCATAGGTGAATTTTGTAAAAAATATGAGGATTGTAAATTAACCCAGGAAGGGTGGGGCGCACGGACCTCGGCGTAGGCACCTTGTAGGCCACCAATCAGCGACGGGCATTATTCGGTTTACCGTACATTCATACTAATACCTGGCCGCTGTTAGTAGGAAGTTTTTCCATTGACTCCGTGTTATTTACCTATTGTTACCTAGGTGTGTGTGTGTGCATGTGCAGGACTCTTGGTGTTATTTTTGTGCTTTGAGTTACAAGTTTCCTCTTTCGGAAAGATTGGGTGGCCCTGAAAAGGGCCTTTGAAAGATGTAAGGGGTTACATCGTTGGGACCAGGTGGGCTTGCTTTCTCAGAGTACACACCGGGCATTTCAACGTTATGAGTTTACACACTATGGGGTTGTTGGGGTTGTGATCGCACGTAGGCACTGGACTTCGGGCATTTCGGTGTATACAGCCTATACACAAGGCTTGATGGCCACAGGGGAAAATGGCGTATTTGGCGAATTCATTACAGCATTCCACGCAGCGTAAATATTGTGCTGCTTTCAATTCTGTGTCTGGCATCAGTCTGGCATAAAAGGGGGTGATTTTTAGGGGTTGGGTGTATTCATTGACAACTACAATCATGGCTACAAGACGAAGGTTATTCAATGATCCTAGAGAACGTAGAGAACATAGAGAGGTGATTACCAGTGAAGAAGATGGCGGTGGTGTGACAATAATTACAAGCTTACAGCGGGTGCATAATATTGCCGATACTACGTTGAGACGGCGAAGTGAAGAACAAGACGAGGAGGTGACGGACGCAGTGGAAGAAGATCAGGATGTACCTACGGACGATGAAGAACTGCCCGACCTAGAGTGGTTAAACAGTAACAGACCCCAGCAAATACAGCGGCTACCCAAACACCAATTATAACAACGCAGGCTACAGAAACGCCGGCTACCGAAACAGCAACAACAAGAACAACAACACCACCATGCTCTTGGGCCGAGGTAACCCGCCTGAACGAACAGATTAATCACATCACAAATCAAACTGCAGCGTGTGTACCAACGAGGAAAGCCTGTCCGCCCTATTTCCGTGCGGGCATTTATGCCTATGTGAAGAATGCTGGGTAACCCTAACATGTATAGGGGAGACGTGCCACTGAGCTGAAATGGACGAACAGCATTTAAAGATCAAGTGTCCCGTGTGTAGGAAGTAGGTGTCCGGGGTAAAGAGAATCTACCGCTCGTAAAAAAAAGTGTCGTAACACTTTTCAAAGGCCCTTTTCAGGGCCACCCAATGTTTTCGAAAGAGAACTTCTAACTGAAAGCACAACGCCAGCTCCAATCACCACACCCAATGAACACTAACACTCATTTTTGAATTTTCTACTATTTTTATTAACACAATAGAATGAACGTGTTCACCACAGTAGACTCTGGGTATTGAATTTTTAATACAATTATATGCTATGAAAGCGCTTCAATGCACATAGAATGAACATAGAGAATGAACATAGAATGTAGGAATACGATAATATCTGAATGTTTTCAATGCAACAAGACTTGAAAATGTTCAATATTTATACAAGACTAACACAATAGAATGAACGTATTCACCACAGTAAAACTCTGGGTATTGAATGTAATACAATTATACGCTATCAAGGCGCTTGAATGAACATAGCATGTAGGAATACTGTAAATGTCTGAATGTTTTCAACACAAGACTTGAAATGATCAATAGTTATGCAACAAGACTTGTTTGAACTCATCATCGTCCTTGCGCCCCTGGTGCACGTAGATGTAGGTAGCAATCTGTTCACGTGGAATTCTGGGAGGACAGGCAGCTTCCAATGCCAGGGCAATTTGCTCCTCGGTCACGTCCTGTAGTGCCTCAGTGATCAGCGCGTATGATGGTACACTATTGTCCACACACGTATGCGTGTTTATGGGACTGTTGTTCACACAGCATGCACATGCTTGGATGCGCAAGTGTCGAATGCGAGGTCTGACATGATCCAGGAATGTGTCGATGTTACTTCTTACAAATATAATCAGTCACCTAGTCAGACAGGGCTTCATGAATTATAGGTGTGAGACTCTGCTAACTTCCGCCACGCCGTTATTTTCAAGGTGACGCCCTGAGGACAAGGAACACGCTCTTGCGTATCTGATCTCATTTTCCATTGCCGTATATGCACCAGGAGCTGGTCGTTGAAATATGCACAGCTCACAAAGATGTCGTCACCCACATAAAATTTCGCTTCGTCACTCCCCTGCTGGTCAATGACCGCATCGATGGCGTAATCAATGGCCTGTAGTTTTAGCCAGGTGTCGAAGGTCAAGGCGATATGCCTAGCTGGTCTGTCGTTAAAGGCCGGTGCGTTAAAATGCACTTCCTCGCCTTTGACACTCACAGTTAAATAGGCTGAGAGCTCCCAAATGTTCGTGTGGGCTGCCTGGTAGGCCTGCTGGATAATGTTATTGATCTGCTGCACAGACATAGGAAGTTGCACCTCTTCTTCTTCTTTCACTGGCTCAGGCACTTCCTGGGGCACTGGCTGAAGCACTTGCTCGGGTATTTCTAAAGGTGTTAGTCGGGGCCGTTTGGGTCGTGCACCGCGTTTGGCAGGTACACCAGACTCTGGGTGCGTACGTTTGCTAGCTGTACGCTCTTCGGTAGTGTCCATGACTAAGATATCATCATCTTGTACATCCTGGGCTTGAAGTAGATCTGCTAGTTCTTCATTTCCCGTCTTCTTGAGCGCCTCCACGAAGGCTAGAAATGCATAGGGGCCACGGCGCAGTAGACCATCGATGCGGGCTCTGTTTTGTGCTGAAGTGGTTTTCTCCGCCATGATATCTTCGACACCCTGTTTCAGGAGTATGTTTTTCTCCATAAGCAGATAACACAGTTCGGCCACATGCTGCATCTCATCAATGCGAACACTGTACTGTCGAAGCTTCACTTGCTGGGATGACTCCATGACGGTAGGCTCAGGCTGGTAAAAAACGGTGTAATAGGCTGGTGAATTTGCACTGGTAAAATGAAAAGCTTCTCCACGTCTCATACAGGCAGGCAAGCAGGCTGGTCAGGCTGGCAGGCAGGCAGGCTGGCTAGAGGTCAGGCAGGCAGGCAGGCAGGCAGGCAGGCAGGCTGGTCAGGCTGGTCAGGTCAGTCAGAGTGCTCCGTAAGGTAGTGCAATGAATACACCCAACCCCTAAAAATCACCCCCTTTTATATGTTTTTCTATCCAACATGACCGCCCAAAAACACGGCCATTTTACAACCTGGCCGCCCAAAAACACGGCCATTTTCCAACATGGCCGCCCAAAACACGGCCATTTTAAAACATGGCCGCCCAAAAACACGGCCATTTTAAAACATGGCCGCCCAAAAACACGGCCATTTTAAAACATGGCCGCCCAAAAACACGGCCATTTTCCAACATGGCCGCCCAAAAACCCGGCCATTTTAAAACATGGCCGCCCAAAAACATGGCCATTTTAAAACATGGCCGCCCAAAAACACGGCCATTTTCCAACATGGCCGCCCAAAAACACGGCCATTTTAAAACATGGCCGCCCAAAAACACGGCCATTTTTCAACATGGCCGCCCCAAAACACAGCCATTTTAAAACATGGCCGCCTAGTACATCAACACACACCAACAAGTATAGACATGTACCAAAGGCCACGCCTCTACTCTGACAGACCAAGTTGTCTCCCTTGCGTCCAAAGTGTACAGATGGCGCCATCATCGGAAGTTGTGACGTCATAGTTACATCCGGGTGAAAAGAGGTCCGATATCCTCTAACCCTACTACTGACATTGTCTGTTAATGCTTATGAAGAATACAAAAATGGGTCGGTTCAATCGAATAGATCATTCTGCTTAAATCTATTATAACAGTGTTTGTCAATGTACAGAATGACTGTCTACTAACTTCAATGTTGTACAGATACAACAATATGTTTGTATGTAATAAAGTATTGCAGGTGAATTGAAGGAATCTCTGCGAATCATACAATAGCATACGAATTATGTGATTTCGAAAACGATGTTTTATGGACCAGAGAAATCCACCATTCACCAAGGCTGAAATATCGTGATCATAATCCATTCGTACCAGGTATTTACCTAATTGGAATAACAAAATTGTTTTATTACACGAAGCGAACTGTAATAACACGTTATATTATATGAAACAATCACAATGAGTTTGGATTGGACACTGAAATATTACATATTTACAGAAGATCATTATTCCGTTGGTGAAGATTTCGTTAGTGACACATATATCTGATCATTATGACCATACATGTTATAAACTGTTGTCGGTTATTCTAAGTCACTTCAGTCACGTGACAGATGTCGACTGTGACGTCATTTGAAAGTTATATTCTCCCGTCGATGAATATTACAGTACTGCAGTTGAATAGGACTTCCTTAGAGATATCACGTGACGGTCGATGAACCAATCAAATGAAGGAACCACTGTTTGTCGTAGAACAGAGCTATTACTTATCCTAACTTAAACACAGCGAAATACTAAAGTACTAAATACCACGAATTCCAATGTTTAAAAACTACTAATGGCTTATAAGACATTTCATTGTATCAACAGGAGTAATTCTGAATAATATTAAGGATACTGAGTTCTCCTGCAGTCATTTTGACACACCCCTAGCAGGAACTTGTCTTTATAATATACAGCTACAGCTATAAGTGTGGCTCATAGCTGTATATATTTTTTTTCGAAAGCACATTTCTTATGGATTCCAAATATATACATTCTTTCCCTGTAAACATGTAGATTGTGAAGATATTCGGATTTGAAATGAAAATTAATTCAAAATTTAATTTGAATTTTCCTACGAAGTAGGCTACAGATCGCAAGTCAGTCCATCGGAATCCTTTCGTCGGCAAAATAAGACATTAGAACCTTGATTTTTGGCATGAACGTGCATTAGGCCATTGTTATCAGCAAGTTCTGAGTTGACCGAATTCTGATTAAATTTTTTTTTTTTTTTTTATTATTATTTATTGATGACTCAGCGAGTACACACTGTCATGCCCATCGGGAACCCTTGGCTGTATGTTTCACTGTATATATAACACAGTGGTGGGATATGCCATCCGTAATTGTTTTTATGAAATAGGAAATGCTAATTTTCCATCAGTTGTTAGTGCATTTATCTACACCGCTATGCCAGCCTTAATACACACAATTCAGTATATTGTATAGATATATGTAAACTGTGGCCTTTAACGTGTATCCTATTTCACATCCAAACATTTCATCACAGACCACAGCAGGCTTCAAATTCAGGTCAAACTAGAGGTTCCGCTTTGACCCTTGAGTCGCCGCTCCGGCATGAAGCCTATGCTAGTTGTTTTTTTAAGCAAAAACATACGTCTCCCCCAACCTCCCACCTTGCCTTGAGTGGGCACATAATTTAAGGGAAAGTGCTATAAAATGAATGTAGCAATAAGTATCCTAAACAAAGCTGCGCATCTAAAAATATTAATTATAAAGAGGCGATTTTCATTGTTGCAGTAACCCAGTGGGGATTCGGGATTTATATAGCAATGAGTGGATTGTCGACATCTACAGCGTCCAACCAATGTGAAATACATGTAATTGTGAAGCATCAACTATTTCGAAACTGATCACATTATAGGAAAGATGCAAAACATACAACAGCCACACCTATAGTATACATGCTGTGCCGTATAGAAGTTTCATGCATCTGCCTTCATTAGTTTTCAAGATATGGAGTGAACAAAAATTGGACAGACAGATAAGCACATTTTGCATGGACCCACGCAAGCACTAGCTCACACCAAAACCTAATTAGATCATAAGGCCATTTCAATGAAGCTTCCATCCAAGTTTGGCGAAATTCCGTGGGGTAGTTCTCCAGATATCTTGCAGACAAGGCTTGTATATACATGTACAAGTAGATGGACGGATGGATGGACATGAACGAACGCTCGCACACGCACACCAAAACCTAATCAGACGAGGGGCTATCCCAATGAAGCTTCCATCCAAGTTTGGTGAAATTGGGTCGAGTAGTTCTCGATATCTTGCAGAAAAAGTCTGTATAAACATGAACAATTAGATCGACGGACGATGGACATTGATAAATGCAGACACACACCCAAACCTAATCAAATGAGGGGGGCTATCCCAATGAACTTTCCATCTAAGTTTGGTGAAATTCTGTCAAGTAGTTCTTCAGATATCTTGCAGAAAGGGCCTGTATATACGTATACATGTACAAGTACATGGACAGACGGATGGACACCGAACATGGACGAATGCGCACACAAACCAAAACCTAATCAGATGAGAGGGCTATCCCAATGAAGCTTCCATCCAAGTTTGGTAACTTCCGTCAAGTAGTTCTCCAGATATCTTGCAGACAAGGCCTGTATATACATGCACCAGTAGATGAACGGAAGGACGGATACTAGACACGGGTGAATGCAGGCACACAACTGATCAAATGAGGGGGCTATCCCAATGAAGCTTCCTTCCAAGTTGGTGAAATTCCATTCAGTAGTTCTCAAGATATCAAGGCCTGTATATACATGTACAAGTAGATGGGCGGACGGACGGACATCGGACACGGATGAACGCATGCACACACACCTAAACCTAATCAAATTAGGGGGCTGTCCCAATGAAGCTTCCATCCAAGTTTGATGAAATTCCGTCCAGTAGTTCTCAAGATATCTTGCAAACAAGCCAAGGGGACGGACAGACATCCATCCATCCAGATAGACAGCACAAACACTATATGTCTCCCCCCGAGACATAATTACTCACTGATGGTGAAATATCCTACATCAACGAAATTAAGTCAGCCTGGTGCAATAACCCAGCAGAAGAAAGAAAGATGTGGTATCATCCTTCAGATTAGTCTGTGTGAGCGACAATGATAACAGTTGACTGAGGATGAGACAAAGCCATGACGGCATGTTTAAAGGGCCTTCTTTTGGTAGAATTTAACTAGATAAAGTAACTTTGATCATGATGCGAAAATATGATAACTTGAGTTTTTTTGTACCTCTTGAATATCGACCATATATCACACTTGGATATAATTAAAACAAAAATTACATGTGTAAACAAAATATGTCTAAATTTTTCTTGTCATTTCAAATGTTGATCCATTTTGATTCCTTGATTAGGGGATACAGAATCACTGCCATGGAGTGTGTTGGTGTGTCACAGCAATGCAATTCCGATTCACACAACGAAGCTGAGGTGGTTTAACGTTTATCAATGAAGAAAATCACCGATCAACCGCCATAGAATATAATGTGAAACAAGAAAACCGGAATTGTGCATTCATCAGATTGCCGATACCCAAAATGTGTTGTCTCATATATCTAGATAACAATGTGATGTAGAGACGCCATTTATTCGTCTTTGTACCGGTTATGCTCAGGAGAATGACACAGAATCATTATTATCTTATGCAGAGAAGGTGTTGGTCTTGAGTTGAATTACCGTAAACTACATAAATATGTTGTATTGTTGAGAAAATAATGTGATTCAAAAAGTTGTTTTGATTTTGGACAAGGGCACTGAAAACCATTAAAGAGATGCAAATGTATTTTCACACGTAAAGCTTGAAATCTACTGAACCTTTATTATTCAATCTGTAAAATTAAATCGGCGATCGTTATTTAATTTTGGAATGAAGGCGCATTAGAAGACTGTTACCAACAAGTTCTGAGCTGACCTACTTTTGATGAAAATTCCTGGTGATTTTTGATGAAAATCACTGGCGATTCTGACTTGGGCGGTGCCCATCTTAATATATGCAGGATTTCAACTGGGGGGGGTGGGGATTTCCAAGAGTTCAGTTCGCGTTCGAGTCCTAATGCCTACTCTACTTCGTAGGTCCTGTGACGTTAGCCACACTGCCCATGTTTTTAAATTCTATTTTCAAAAAAAGTATTCAACTTATCGTAAATCCCTTCATTAGTTCGTGTGGAACATAACTTCAACCGGAAATCACCAGTTTTGATCTAGTTGTCATTCTAGCGACATTTAATGAAATATTTCTCTACAAAATCAAGCAATTCACAGTTTTGAACATTGGAGTGGATTAAATGTCAATAGAATAGGAACTACATGTAGACCAAAATTGAGAAAACTGAGACACCGATTTTCTGTTGGAGTCGTCATCTACAGGACATGATGATAGTAGTATACAAAGCGTCAATCGAGTTAACAGCGCTTCACTGCGCATGCGCAGAACCTTTTGTGACGTCACAGCGAAAAAAATGTGGCGGTATTGTGGCGGTGTGCGCATGCGTGTGGTGTATGGTGGGTGGATGGTGGTGGTGGGTTTAAGATGGCGGCTGGTGGGTGGATGGTGGTGGTGGGTTTAAGATGGCGGCTGGTGGGTGGATGGTGGTGGTGGGTTTAAGATGGCGGCAAGATGGCGGCTGGTGGGTGAATGGTGGTGGTGGGTTTAAGATGGCGGCTGGTGGGTGGATGGTGGTGGTGGGTTTAAGATGGCGGCTGGTGGGTGGATGGTGGTGGTGGGTTTAAGATGGCGGCTGTATACAGGATGTATTCCTCCGCGGTGATGCGGTCTGGCCGCGGTTTTGGCGATGATTCGGTCTCGGGAAAAAGCTTCCGCGGAGAAAAAGTAGTCCCTAGATAAAATGGTCCGATGGGGTCGAGTGAGGTATCAAAGTGAAGCTTATGTGAAGGGGCATTTAATGGGTTGGGTGTGGGGTTGACATATCGGCCTTCTGCGCATGCGCGGTGGCCGAAGGGTATGAAAATAGCCGTGTTGGAGCTAGGGGAGTCCCTAATGGTCCAATTGGGTCGAGTGAGGTATCAAAGTGAAGCTTATGTGAAGGGGCATCTGATGGGCTGGGTGTGGGGTAGAACTATCGGCAATCTGCGCTTGCGCGGCGGCCCAAGGGTATGAAAATAGCCGTGTTGGAGCTAGGGGAGCTACTAATGGTCCAATGGGGTCGAGTGAGGTATCAAAGTGAAGCATTCGTGAAGGGGCATTTAATGGGCTGGGTGTGGGGTTGACCTATCGGCCTTCTGCGCATGCGCGGTGGCCGAAGGGTATGAAAATAGCCGTGTTGGAGCTAGGGGAGTCCCTAATGGTCCAATGGGGTCGAGTGAGGTATCAAAGTGAAGCCTAGGTGAAGGGGTATTTGATGGCTGGGTGTGGGGTTGAACTAGTGGCATCCTGCGCATGCGCGGCGGCCCAAGGGTATGAAAATAGCCGTGTTGGAGCTAGGGGAGCTACTAATGGACCAATGGGGTCGAGTGAGGTATCAAAGTGAAGCATTCGTGAAGGGGCATTCAATGGGCTGGGTGTGGGGTTGACATATCGGCCTTCTGCGCATGCGCGGTGGCCGAAGGGTATGAAAATAGCCGTTTTGGGATGTAGGGGAGTCCCTAATGGTCCAATGGGGTCGAGTGAGGTATCAAGGTGAAGCTTATGTGAAGGGGCATCTGATGGGCTGGATGTGGGGTTGAACTATCGGCAATCTGCGCATGCGCGGCGGCCCAAGGGTATGAAAATAGCCGTGTTGGAGCTAGGGGAGCTACTAATGGTCCAATGGGGTCGAGTGAGGTATCAAAGTGAAGCATTCGTGAAGGGGCATTTAATGGGCTGGGTGTGGGGTTGACATATCGGCCTTCTGCGCATGCGCGGTGGCCGAAGGGTATGAAAATAGCCGTGTTGGGAGCTAGGGGAGCCCCTAATGGACCAATGGGGTCGAGTGAGGTATCCAAGTGAAGCTTATGTGAAGGGGCATCTGATGGGCTGGGTGTGGGGTTGAACTATCGGCATTCTGCGCATGCGCGGTGGCCCAAGGGTATGAAAATAGCCGTGTTGGTATGTAGGGGAGCCCCTAATGGACCAATGGGGTCGAGTGAGGTATCTAAGTGAAGCCTAGGTGAAGGGGCATCTGATGGGCTGGGTGTGCGGTAGGAATATCATTCTGCGCATGCGCAGATGCAATGCGGAGGTCTCGTCCAATCAGAAGCGAGTATTTCAAATCCGTCCCAGAGCTCTCGTCCAATCAGAAGTGAGTATTTTGACCCCGTGCATTATGGGACATATCCAAGATGGCGGCACGTATGTTCAAGATGGCGGCACATCCGGTGTCGAAAACTGGCCATTTTGTCGGGATGTGGTCACCTAGTGTCGAAAACTGCACCCTGTATGACGTCACTTCCGGTTTTTTCACTAAAAACTACCTCCAAACATAGAAGAGTTCCAACTGTTTCCCCTTACAAGTCCGTATGTTCAACCGCCGGGATCTTTTCCCGCCCCGCTCCGCCCCGCCCCGCCCCGGCCGCAGCGCGCGCGCGCACGTCATCACCGGCAGTGCGCGCGCGCGCGGGTCAAAAGGTCAAAGGTCACCTCCAGGTCAAACGGTCTTCTTTTTGGCAAGGTTCGGAGAATACATAGAACTCATATTCATCAACTTAATCTATACGTGTTGGACGAGTCTCTTCACTCACCGTATACACGCACCTCAATGAAATGCCCGCTCCAAACCTAGACCAAAAACACGTACTTGGTCTGTGGGCTGATTTCATTGGCTCTCTATTTTTACTATAGTGCGCTTGCATTCTAACATTGATGGGTTACATTTTGGCTCCATTATAGGCCACTCATTGGCTAATACGGTGTTCAAAGCCAGTTTCATGCATTATGCTCATAGAACTTATAGTCATCAACTTAATCTATACGTGTTGGGCGAGTCTCTTCACTCACCGTATACACGTACCTCAATGAAATGCCCGCTCCAAACCTAGACCAAAAACACGTACTTGATCTGTGGGCTGATTTCATTGGCTCTCTATTTTACTATAGTGCGCTTGCATTCTAACCTTGATGGGTTACATTTTGGCCCCATCCTACACCACTGATTTCAGTTTGACGGAATCTCCACATTGGGCATTGATGCATTAGGAATAAAAGACACAACACAGGGTTTTTTGGTGAGATCTCATTTTTTTATTCAGTGAACAACAACAACGTGAGAACAACCACGTGCCCAGAACAAGGGGCTTGTAATTAACTGAAGCCCAGAACAAGGGGCTTGTACATTGAAAGAACTGAAGCCCAGAACAGGGGGCTTTTAAACTTAAGCCCAGAACAGCGGGCGTGTGTACATTGAAAGAATTCAAGCCCAGAACGGCACTTGTACATTGAAATGATGGGCGGCCCAGTCATATACGAGTACATCGCGGTCCTCGGCCTTGGGGTACTCGTCAAACATCTGTACGATGGTAGATAAGGGTCTTCCCGGCATCGATGGTACAGGTAAAACAAGCAATATTGTCCGCACACGCCACTGGTCAGGCTTTGCAACGTTTGACTGTTCCAACACCACGTCTCTGTGCCTTGATCCATGAAGTCTGTTAAATCGGGATGGAGGGGTGGCAGGCCGTACGGGTCAAAGTATTCGCCCTGCTGTTCTGTCAAGTACACGACCACCCAGTGTTCACCGGGTCGCTCCATCGGGTCCGTGTTGAGAACGTAAGCAGCAGGATACACACGGTCTAATGGGAACACATCTCGGGCGAACACCCCTTGAAACACCCTACGTGTCTCTGGGTCATTCTCCAGCACGGTGGTTATCTGCTCTGTATCCATGTTAGGTGGAGAAGTCACACAGCACGTTGCGCGCCTTGTCCACTTGAATGATGTTGTCAAACTCGGCGTAGCAGATCACATTGACGGTGCTCCGGAGGGCTCGTTGAAAGTGGATTTCCAACCGTAAATTGCCTTGCTTGGCCAGGGCCAGCTGATGGTCGTTCTCTAAGGTGGGGTCAGATCGAAACAGAACAACGTGTATCCGTTCCCGTAGTCCTCCCGACTGATGAAATTCCCTTCGTCCTGGTTGATTTGACCGGTGGCTGTAAACAGGCTCTGATAGGCTCGAATGAAATTCGCGCGCCCAAAGTTCGGGGTTAAGGCGGTGGCTGGCACCTGTTGTCCATCCACATGCAGGGCCACAAAATTAATGCCGAAATGTTTAAAGTCAAACGGATTCTCTGGGTAGGCTCCACTGAAACTGGTATTTTCCACACAGGCCAGGATAAATCGCTTGGGTAGTTCCCCCAGGAACAGGTTGTCTTTGTTGGCGGTCGTATTTCCAGCAGACACAGAGAACACTTTGGTTTGCACACGTCGGATAGGGTACTGGGCTGGTTTTGTTTCCAATGCTTTCATGTGTCCCAATTGAACGGCTGGATTCGGTTTCACTTTTCGGACATACAGGACTGCGTCTTCGATGACAATCTTATAGTCAGCTACATGCGCCTCTACGTTAGTGGCCATCAAGGCGAAGGTCGGAGGCGCTCGTATCAGTCGGATTTTGATGGGGACCTTGTTCAAGAGGTACCGGTCTTGCATGAACATGTCTGCGTGCAGTCGACCCATGAGATCCACCGAGACGCCGTTCGCGGTCAAAGCCTTCCGTCTGCTATATCCCGTGTTGTCGTTCTCGGCGCCCATGTGCTCGGCTTTTTCCTGGTAGAATAAAGCGGCTGTCAGTTGAGATTTTTTAGCCTCTCGTCCATGCGACAACAGCGTCTCGATGTAGGCTCGATAGGGGTACGTGTTGGTCGAGTCACTGATGAGTTTGTCGCTGAGAAATATATCCACCAGTGCAGCCAGAGATTCGTGGGGCCCACCGTTGCTTGGTCGGCGATTCTGGTGCCATCTCCATTGGTGATCTTGGCTTTCACATACAAGTAGGTATGGGCTAAATCCACATAGGTCGTATCCGCATTACTGATGGTGAACTCGATGGGCCCTGTTGCGTTGATGCTGGACAGCGGAAGATGCTCCACCCATAATCCTTGTTCGGCACTGGTCTGTGTGGGCGGGACGGTCCACAAATCAAATTCACTGTTGGTGGAGGGACAGGACTCGGCGTGGATCAAGGACATGTTTTAAGAAAAGATATCCCGGGTCTTCGATGTGCGTCGTCGCTGGGTCGGTCGTCGACTGGTGCGTGGTCTCGGTGGGGCAGCTCTTTTATTCCCTACGGTGCGTTGTGCTTTGGCCACCAAGACGCCTCCCGCTTCTTTGGCCCGCCGTTTCAAGGCTTCTTTGGGTGCCGTACCCCCCAAGACATCTCCGGCCACTTGCAGTCCACTGCGTACCGCTTGTTTGCCGATTGCTTTCACCCCACGCGTCACCAAGGGCAGGAACGTTTTGACGATGCTCCTGAGTATGTTCCCCAGTCCATGTCCACGTTGCATGCGTGCACCACTAAACACCGGAAAGCCACCCCCGGCCTGTTGGGCATAATAGTCCATATAGCTGCGTGCATCGCACTCGTAAGGCACCTTCATTATGCAAAGTGGGGAGCACGTGCTTGTCGAAAATGAAGTGTCAGCACCACTTTCCCGCGTTGGAATGCCACCGGTCGTCCCGTGTCATCTCTTATATCCACCGTGATCGTGTTGATGTGGGTTTGTCGTACGGGCAGGTAGAGCATGTGGGTGAAACTGTGGGTGACTTGATCGCCATACTTATTTTTAATGGGGACCACCCGTAACAGAGGTGTGTTGATATCGCTCACGATGTGGTTGTCCACCACGTCCGAGTAGACGTAGAGTCCGTACATACCCGACTTCATATCCATCGGGATCTCGCCATGGTGTTCGGTGGGACCAGCGAACGTCTGTAGATCGAAACCCAGCATTTGCTGTAGGATAGGACTCAGTACGACACTCGCGTTGGCGGTGACGGTAAGCTGTGCCTTGTCGTTGTGTGCGTTGTAATCGAAGTCCACGTGATTCTTAAAGGGATAGGCTTGGATGGGTTTTGAACTATTCGTGACCTGCCGTAGAGCCTTATAATGCAACAGTCTTGACAGCCCACTGATGAACTCCTTGGGAGTATCGTATTGGCCTTCGGGGAGGGTAAGTCGGGTGTCTTTTCCTTCGTAGGTCACCTCGTACCACACTTCATTGGCTCGCACGTTGTACCACGAGTAAGGGTACTGAATATCCACCAGTCCACATTCCCACCGGCCAGGTAAATGCAACGGTTGTGGTAATTGAGTCACGTACTTGGCCACGGTGTTGTCAGGAAACACATCCAGCGAACTGTTACTGGGTAGGGTGAGGTAAAACATGGCGACTGAGCTGTCCTGTTGCTGCTGTTGGTTTTAATAGGTCTTCCAGGCCTTGGGCGGTTGTGTCCGGCGTCGTGTTCGTCGCGTTGACTTGCTACGTGTCACGGCTCTGGAGATGTGCGGTGTCTTGATCAAGGGTGGTTTTTTATAGGCGCGAAAAGAAGGTGCCCGTTGTGGTGGTGTTTTGGGGGGTGACTCCGGTTCCCATTCGGATTCCCAAGAAGGTAGTGGGCCACTCGGCGATTGCTGGGTTTGCTGCATAAAGGCCCAGCGGTGGGGGTTCCCCACCAATTCTTGTGGTACATGCATGTCTTTCAAGCCTTGAGCGAAGACCGCCCATCCTCGAGGATCCGTGTGCGATCTGCGTTTACGCATCAGGTCATTCACTAAATCCGTCATGTGGGTGCCGGGGACCACCTGATTCTGTACCAGGAGTTCGCCTTTATCATTCCAAGTCATGTTAGGATTCTGTTTCATCCGTTGTAATACCAGGCCAGCTTGTTTCTTGAACGAGGGAGGTACACTCTTCAGCACTTCGTCTTCCACCCACTGTGGGGCTGTGGGGGCTACCTCACCCGGCTGTTGGAACGGTGCTGAGGTCAGCGGTCTGTCACGTGGTGGTGGTGGTGGTGGTGGTGGCGGTGGTGCTGTTGCTGAGGTAGACAGAGTTTTGTATTGGTCCATGAACGTCATGTACCGTTGAAGCGTCTCATTGTACCGTTGTACTTTCTCACTGTCGCTTAACCCCGGTCTCTGTAAGATCTGTTGCATCTCTCCATCGAGGGTGTGTATGGTATTCACCGTAGGTGGGACAGGGTAGGGAGATTGGAGGTTTTGCAGGAACCGTGGTTCGACGAGGACCATTTTTTTCGTGTGGTTCATTGTCGGCCGAAGAGTCCACCCAATACCGGACCCAACACGGAAGCAGCCAACGGTGCTAAGATGGCCCCGAGAAAGCCGCCTTTCTGTAACACCTTTTTCTTTTGTGTTTGAGGGACCCGCTTGTGGACTAGGGTTCGGAGACCTGTTTTATGCTTGGCCAACTTGGTCTTCTGAGCCGGAGTCAGTGGTACGTTGCCTTTTAACAGGTTGTACCCGATCTCGCACAGACAGCGTACAAGGTCAGGGTCCGCACCGCATACAATGGTTCGGACTAACTCGGGTGGGACCGTCTTCAATACACGGAGCGTGGGAGCGTGCTTCCGTACTCGCGCAGACATCCTGTACAGCTAATGCTAGAACCCACAACTCTGCTCTTTTTATCTACTTCAGAGAACCTGCTGTGGTATTCATTCTTTTTATTATTCCCCATCATCAAACACACAGACCCCAGCTGGGGGCGCCACTGTGGGTGTGTTTACATTATTTTTGCAAGTACACGTGGTGGGTCTCTCCGGGAAAGATGCCGGTCCGTAGTCGAAGGTGGTCGGGGGTGGCTTGCTTGAGGTCGAAGAGCATATACCCGTGCTGAGGGGTTGTGGCATCTTTAAAGGATTCCAACGCAAACGGTGTGCGGCCGGGATATATCTGTCTCGCCAGGTGCAGCAGTTGAGTGGTATCTCTCGGGTGTTTGAAGACCACCAGGTAGTGGGCATTTAAGCTGATGTTCCTATGTTCTTTGTTTTTACTGAACAGATTCTGCACAATGTAGATGATGCTGAGCCGTCGATGATGGCTGCCTTTGGTAAAGAGTTGGGTCACCCGACTGTCCGTCTCCGCCATGAGATCATCCAGAACCAGCAAGGTGTCGGGTTCCAAATCGGCCAGGCTGGGTAGGCCTTCCACGAACGTGATGTGGGGCATTGCTGCATACGCTGCCTGCCATTCTCCGTAACACCACACGACTCGGACAATAGGTGGGGTGATCATGCTGTCGGCGTGTTGAAGGAGCTTCCGGACGAAGTGCGTTTTGCCGAAGCCCGTCGGTCCTGCGATGAGACACGTGAAGGGATGCTGCCACCGTGGGTCCATGGTTCGACGTGTATCCGTTGTCGTGGTAACCCGCTCTTGTAAATTTCGTACGAGTGAACTGGAGTGGTGGTGGGTACAACGTCGGTCGTCGTTGTCTGTACACTGTCAGGGATGATGATGATGGGGGTGGGTACAACGTGGGTGGTCGGTTCACTGTGAGGGATGAAATCCGGTGGGTCTTGAGACGTAGTGGATGTACTTGGTGTAGGTGTGGAGCTTACACTCGACGACGTAGTGGATGTACTTGGTGTAGGTGTGGAGCTTACACTCGTTGTGGCTTGTACACGGGGTGTGGTGGTGGTGGTGGTGGTGGTGACTGGGCTCGATACGACTGGTGCTCTCTGTAGACCAGTTTCACTGATGGCTGGTGTTCTCAGTTGGTTAAGTAACGTGCTGACATAGGCTACGTCGTAAAACACACCTCCGTACAACACACTCAGCAGGGTTAGCAATAGCACCCCAAAGCCCACTTGTGCTTTGCGCGTTTTGGGAGACGCTGTGTTCAGAGGCAGCTGCTGTTTGTCCATAGCACTGTGGTCGGACGTGGAATGAAGGAGGACGGCAGTGGTGTCTGGCTTTATAGTCGTTTCACCTGGTTGGCCGCGACCCAGGAATTGAAGGAACTGGGCCAACCTTGCCATTTGACGAAATGAAACAGTTTGCCACGTCGACGTTCCGTTTTCAAAATCTGCTCCACCGTGTAGTAGTCTTGCTGTGTTTTTACAACAGGCTGTAATTCCGTCTCGTAAAACGTCCCCAGCAACGTTTCCCCTTGGAGATCTTCCAGTTCATAGACTCGCCGCTGTCGGGGTAGGCGCCGTTTAATCAGGAAGTGCTCATCGCTCCAGTTGGGCAAGTAACTTTTCTCGAACTTGCCCTTGACTTTAATGATCCGTACAGGGTCCCCGACCTTGTACACCGCCTTCGTCGTTCGCTGCGATGGCCTGGGGTACAAGACACGCCGAACTTGGGCTTCATTGCGTTGGGTGACGGTAATGGGGGCTCTCTCTATACTCCGGTGATAGGCTCGATTGTAACCCCTCACCAGTTTCGGGAGAACATCGATGTACCGCCTTGTATTCTTATAGGTGAAATATTTATACATGCGGCCTTTGAATGTCCTGTTGAACCTTTCCACCACGGAAGCCTTGGTCTCGTTGTACGTATGGAAGAAAAACACCTTCTGTTTCTTGAGAAAGGCTTGGAACGGTCTGTTGAGGAATTCCGTGCCTTCGTCGGTTTGCAAATATAAAGGTTTGCGCCCGGTCTTGAAGATGTCTTTGAACGCCGCTATGAGATTTTCCCCCGTTTTCGTCCGGATGGGTACCACCCACGCATACTTGGATAGGATATCGATGCACGTCAAGATATACCGATTCTCATCGTTGTGTTTGGCAAAGGCGCTCATATCGACCAAATCCGCTTGCCATTGGGCATCTATTCCTCCCACGATGACCCGGTTTCGTAGAAAATGGCGACGGACAGATCGATGTAAGGTATAGGTGTCTTGTCTTCTTAACCAATCTCGGACTTGGGCACGTTGTATCCCCTGGGGTTTGGCCGCTCGATAGAGAGCCGACAATGCACTATAGGCCGCCGGACTGTCGGGACTGTAGTATAAGTTATCCAGCACCTCCTCCCAGCGCTTCATGGTGACACAATGATGATGCACCCTGGCTCTATCGTTTATTTATAACGGGTATATCTTGGGCCGGAGTTTCGTTCTGATTTTCTTCATTGGCTTTCACAGTGTCCATGGGCAATGACCAGTCCAACTCGTCTGATGACCGCTTGATAAGCACTTCATCCACATCTACCACGGCATCTTCCAATGCAGACCATAGATCAGGGAGAAGGGTAAAATGCACTGTACCCCCATCTAGCCGAGCCAATTGAGCAAAGAAAGGGCCGCGTCGGATGTACACATCGTGACACAAGTGGATGAGATCGCCGTCCAGTTCACCAGACAACACCCGTTTGAATTTGGTCCAGCCCTCTCGGGACAGACGAATGTGAGCCGGGCACGGTTGTGTAGGGTCCGCATCACAGATGTCTCCCACCTCCTCCATGATATCGACCGTATCCGCATACACGTGCAGGAAAACCTCGGGGTCAAGCTGAGATACGCCAGTATCATATGCTCCGCCATGGTCAGTACGTGAATGGTACCAGAGTTGACTGTTTCTCGTATTTATAGGGACAACCCCGTGAGATCAAAAGGATCAGGTGGTCATATCACTGGGCTGGTTGAGTGTAGCCGGGTAATCAATGGCATCGTCGTCTGGTTCATGTAGTTGTTCATTGGGTTCTGCAGCCGATTCTCTCAGGGCACGAGCCCACTCCAACTCATCTGATGACCGCTCGTCCGGTGTAAACAGCTGGTCCACGATTGACACCACTTTCTCGAAGGCTGTCCACAGAGCGGGGTCTAGGGTGAAGCCTCGCGTGGGGTCTTGGTAGCGGCCCAGACGTGGAAAGAAAGGTCCACGGTATACGTAGATGGCATTGTCTATGTGGATGACGTGTCCATCGAGCTCGCCGCTCAACACCCGTTTAAATTTGGTCCAGCCGTCACGAGGTAGCGTCACCGTATTCGATACGGTCTCAGCGGGCGACCAGCAAACTCCACGGTCGTCATTTACATCTGACGACGATACAGCTCACCAATCTCCAATGTAATAGTTGTCACAGCGAAACAGCTCACCAATTACCAGTATACGAGTTGTCAGAGCATTTCCATCATAGCTCTCTAGATTTGTATCTAATACCGCTTATGCCGGTGCTAGGGGCCGTGTGGTCATATCATCCAAGTTGCCACATGAACAGGTACAATAAAAACGTACCTGAGATACAACACATATCACGAATCGTTAGATTCTTGGTATGTGCTTAAGAATAGGTTAACCAGAAGACTATTCTGTGAAGTCATGTGACGCAGTCAGTATGTCGGCACCTCTTCCCACTTCCCTTATATGTGTTGTAATTCCACCAGGGTGACTTTATCTTCATAGACGTGTAACCCCACCCGGGGTGTAAGGGGCAGGTTGGCTCGTAGGACGGGTGACATGCTTGGTCCAATGTCGAACGGTGAATGACACACACTCTGTCTGACCCTCGTATTTATAGTCCCCACTGTCAATACCACAGCGCCAGGGCCAATAGGGCACAGACTAGTGTGAGGCCAACCAGCCGGCGCTGGTTCCGGCGTGAGCGCTCCTGGTCCATAGCGCGAGCATCAAGGATGGCTGTCATAGTCCAGTAGTGATGAGTGATGGCACGCCTCTCCATCTAGTGCACTCTGTGGAGGACCGCTTCTGTGAACTCGTTCAGGATCTGGCGTCGTCCCTCGTTGTCATCGCCATCTGCAAACATGGACCCGACCACTGCTCGGTAACCCGTGAATGAATTCACCGCGGTGGCATGCTGTAAAATGCGAGTCGCACAGGGCTGGATCTCCGTCATGGCTCTGTAGAAATGAAGGTGTGTGATCCCGAGAGACGTGTTTTATAGACCATGTCACACATGCGCGCCTAGACGTCGGGTGTAGTCCGTGATACGTACTATTCTGATGGGTTAGTCCAAAATAGAGAGCAACAACAACAACACAGATTACAGATCAATCCTTTTATTATGCGTGAACATCATAGGAATGCATGTTCTGACCTGTCTGTGGGGTTTTTCCACAATGGCGGTCACCTTCCGGCATTAGCCGCCATTAGCCGCCATTTCCCCACAATGGCGGCCACCTTCCGCCATTATCCGCCATTTTCCAACAATGGCGGTCAGACAAGTCTGGACATGTCCAAACGTCACGCTCCATTCACCCAAACCGGAAGTGACGTCATTTTTACATCCGGGCACTTCGCGTCTGCGCCTGCATTGAGGTATGCATGAGGGTGTTCATGCGCGCGCGCGCAATGCCGCTCAGTCGTACACCAGTACACCAGTCTCGATCCTCGACTTGGGGTAGAGTGTGCTAAAACTAGATTACCAGCTAGCGTGCTATAAAAGGGAAGCGGCCTGGCCGTTTCATCAGACACTCTGTCAACCACCAAGATGTTCACTTGCACAACTTGCCAGAAGCAGTTTACTCGCCCAGAAGATTTGCGACGCCACGAGGCCTCCAC